>LBNU01008579.1:5717-57128 GCA_014162995.1 Artemisia annua | reverse complement strand
TATATATATATATATATATATATATATATATATATATATATATATATATATATATATATATATATATATATATATATACACACATACATGGATAGTTTAGCTACAATTTTTGTAGCCAATTGGCTACAAAAAATTGTAGCTATATATACACATATACATATATATATATTCATTTTGTGTTTTGTGAATCGACCAAGTTTACCAAAAAGTTCATTGTATTTTTCCAAATGACAGGTCTAGAATCGACCATTTTTTAATTTGTAAAATTACTTACAAGGAACTTCTTACTTGATGCATCATCAGCCACATATTTGGCCTACAAGGAATCCCATAGTTCTATTCAACATTTTGATAGATATCAAAGAGAGGGTCAGACAAACCATTATGGATTAAACCTCTGCAAACATAGTCATCCTTCTCCCATTTGCTCCTTTTTCGAATCTCCTCCATAGTTGCATCATCCTCATTATTTAGAATTGGTGTACTCAGAACATACACCACACTCATGCTTGATAACAGGAAATTCATCTTCTTTTGCTACCTTCTGAAATCAACCTTTCAAACTTATCCAGTTTAGAGAAGTTAGAAGCCATGTGCTTCATTGCAGCAGTAGCCATTGATTATTACAAAATAGATCCTCATGATTGTTGGTATTAGTTATTTTATTTTATTTGCAATAGTAGTTTTTGGGTTAGTTGGCTAGCAACTAATTCCGCCCATTCCTTCAAACCCGAGATTTTATTTGATTTCATAAAATATAAAAAATACAAAAATAATCTTCCCTCACCTTTAGACCTAATTAGAGTAGCTTTTCATACCTAACGAACACTATTCCCTGTGGAGAACGATCAATCCTCCGTACTTACCACTACACTATACTACATCGGTCAGGTACACTGCCTGCTGGGGTTGTAAGCCTTTTGAGATCCCTCGAGAGGTAAAACTTGTTGTAAGGTTGCAAAACCACGCATCAAGTTTTTGGCGCCGCTGCCGGGGAATAGTTATTGTTTATGTTGAATTTTTATTTTATTAGGTCTACTCACTAGATTCCTTTCTAGTGAGATTTTTATTTTATTTTTCTAGGATCTTCTTTAGTCTATCTATTTTCTTCGTGTTTTTGTTCGTAACCTTTACCATCCGACATCATGGAAGGTGGTAATATCCTCGATCCCAACAACCCACCACAACAACAAAACCAACCTCCTAGAGCCCGTACCTTAGGAGAGTATTCCCGTCCTAGCCACCAAGGCTATCGAAACACCATTGAGCTCACTCAAGGAGCCAATGTCACTCCCTTGCGATCCGACACTATCCGGTTGGTGCAAAGCGGATGCGCATTCCATGGACTTCGTTCCGAAGATCCAAATCAACATCTCAAGGATTTCCTCAAAATCGTAGATTCCATAGACCTTGATGTTGCCACTCGAGAGACGACCCGATTGCGTCTCTTCCAATTCTCTCTACGGGACCAAGCTAGTCAATGGCTTGAGCGACTTCCCGCAGGATCCATCACCTCTTGGGACGATCTCACAACTCGTTTCCTTGCTCAATTTTTCCCACCGGGGAGAACTACCAAGCTAAGGAATGATATCTTGGCGTTCCAACAACGCCAAGGCGAAACCCTCTACGAGGCATGGACTCGATTCAAGGACTTACTCCAAAAAGTCCCTCATCATGGCATAGACCTTTGGCTCCAAGTCCAAATCTTCTATGACCACATCAATCTCCACACGAGGCAAACCATTGACCAAGCGGCCGGTGGCAAGCTACGTGATCTAAGTGCGGAACAATCATGGGATCTCCTAGAAGACCTTGCTCTATATGACCATGAAAGTTGGAATGATCCCCGTGATTTGAATAAAACGGTCAAGGCAATATCTTTGCCTTCGAATAATTCAAGCACTTCCGACCGTAGGATCATAGAACTTGAAGACCAAGTCAAGTTTCTTATGAAATCCTACGAGGTTCCTAAACCTTCAAGCCAAGTGAACAAAATCACTTCTTCATGCGAATTATGTAGTGGTCCCCACGACACTCGTGATTGCATGGAACTCCCCGAACAAGCTTTTGCATACTACGCATCCTCGCGTACCGACGGAGCGGGAGACAAGTGGTACACTTTCAAACCCGAGCCAAACCCTTACGGTGATTCCTACAACCCATCTTGGAAAAATCACCCAAACCTTAGGTGGAAGTCAAACCAGAACATGCCCTAAAACAATTCTTCCAACCCACCTAATCGTTTTCAACCCAACGGTTCAAACTCGAACCGTACCTTCAACAACAATCCCTCCAAAAACTATGGTAGTACCAATAATTTTGAGGGGTTGATGTCGAAATTTATGGCATCTCAAGAAGCTCGTATATCCAAGTTTGAATCCGATTTCAAACAAAGGCAAAGCGAGATGACCAATAAAATCGACACCTTGTTGAAAGTTTTCAATGACCGAGAGATGGGAGCCCTCCCGAGCGACACGGTCAAGAACCCGAAACTAAACGTTAACTCCATTTCTTCGGTTTCGTCCCCCAGTTCTTGCCCACATTACTACTCGGTCAACGCCATGAGCACGTGTTTCAAACAAACCCAAATCCCTCAAAAAGACCACGAGAATAAGATATCCGACACTAAATCGGTCAACAACATAGTTGAAACACCTCCCACTCAAGACCTTGACGAAGAATTCAAGGAGCTCCACCTTGAACGTCCGGTTATTGATGTGTTAGAGCGAGCCCCCTACTATAACACTCTCTTAGAAAAATATGAGAAGAAGCTCAAATTAGGTGACAAGGGGACCGCCTTCGTTCGAAACAAGCTACCTAAGAAATTAGACAACCCAGGCTTATTTGTCCTACCGTGCAAGATCGGTAATTCGGAGGCTTATGACACATTAACCGATCTTGGCTCAAGCCTTAACTTACTTCCACTACCTCTCTACACCGCCCTCAAACTAGGAAAGCTAGAAGAAACCGATGTGATAATAGGTTTAGCGGATGGAAGTGTAGCATATCCGGTAGGAGTAGTAAAGGACGTGGTAGTTCACATAGGTAAGTTGACAATTTTAGCCGATTTCCACGTCCTCGACATGATTAGCGACCCGACATGCCCCTTGTTGATAGGAAGAGGATTTCTAGCCACCGCTAGTGCTATGATTGATTGTAAGGGATCCAAAATAGCGGTAGGAGAAGGAGAAACTTGGTCGATATATGATGTTAAGAAACATGCCTATGACACTCTTGAGGAATCAACCGATGTTAATAGGAGGCCCTCTAGATACGGACCATGGTTAGAAGGAGACTTCATAGGACCCCAATGCTCATTCTACCTAGAAGAGGAATTTGTAAACCGAACACAAACGGTAGAACAACTTTTGGCTAGGGACACCGAGTTAGATCCCTTTGAAGATCACCTAGTTTTTAGAAAGATGACCGACTTCCTAGGAGTCTTGCCAATTAACCTAGCCATGAATAAGCGGAAAAGCGAAGGCGATAAACATAAGTGGAATTGGGAAAAGCCACCTAAGGAAGGAGATGGATCATGGCACATAAAGATGACTCTATATGATCCGGATGCAGAGAAGTTTGAGAGGTCATATTTCACCAAACGCACCGATAGGACACTTCCAACCAAAATCAACCCTAAGGATGTCCTCGATGCGGAACTCACCTATGTAGGATAGAGTGACTTTGAGTCTAGCTACAAGACTCGTTAATAAAGAAAAGCGCTTCTTGGGAGGCAACCCAAGCTTTGTGTGTTTTTTTTGTTTGTTTATTTGATTTTATTTGTTTCCGTATGTATGATATTTCTTGTTATTGATTCATGATTCAAACTAACTTGTGAAAATGCTTTATTTTGTTTTTAACTTCGTCTTAACTACATATAAAGGTATTTTGCAAAAGCTAAGTGTAAGGGAAATCTAAATCGGTTTATAAGAACGAATGAACATGAATCATAACAATGTAAATTAACATACATATTAGTATTTGTTTGAGTCAAATGCTTGTATCGAGTCATAATGAATTTTTGCAGGAATTCCAGGAAGTAAGCTCTAGTTTTTCCAGAATTTTTCCGGAAACTTAACATGAGAATTCTGTCAGATCATTTCTGACGGCGTCAGGCATTACAACCTGACGGCGTCAGGCAATAATTTTCTGCAATTTTTGAAAGTTTTGTTTTTCTTCCGGAAATAAAAAGTTTTTGTTAATTCTCTAACTTATAATCTCCAGGAATTCTGCAAAAATATTCATTCCACAAGCATTATATCCTATTATAGATTATACCGCCGATTTTATGCGAGGTTGGCCTTTATCTTTTTTTCAGGTTAACAGGTTATTTTGGACAAGGAGATGATTTATATTTCGGAAAGGGAAGCTTTGAGCATTCATCTTTCTTGGAAGAAGATCTAACCATGTTACCTCACTATCCACACCAAACGAATCAGGGGAGTATTTTTTTTATTTTTTCATTTTCATTACTTTTACATCTTTTATGTGAACATTGGGGACAATGTTCGGTTTAAGTGTAAGGGGGTAAATTAAGACACCTTAGAGAATGCAATTGCGCTTGATTTTTGTTTGTATGATAGTAAATTTGTAATAAAACCGAAAGAAATATTTGCTAGGGCAATTTTAGCGCCAATTTAAAATTTTTTACAACATTTAGAAGTGAAACTTTGGTCCTAATAAGCGTCTCATGGATAGGAAATTATATGACTAGCACAAAAAACCGTACCACTAAAAAATTTTCCACCCCAAATATGTGAGGTTCGCCCCTAGAATTGGTAGGAAAAGCATTTATGCTATGATGTGTGTACCGGTAGCACTTAGATTCTAGAACTTGCGTTAGGACCATCTCGAATCCACAAGTGAGACTACATTCGTGTAGTTAGATCTACTACATGATAAGAGGCATTAGGATTAACCCCTTGTTTTACACCCGTGTTTTTGTTATAATTACATTGGCTACATTGGTCAAGTAATTCTCCCACACCCTTTGCGTTGTACCCATTTTTGGTAACAGGGTGTGACATTTATCAACATTTATCAAGTCTCGGTTATTTCAGTATATGTAATAGGTTGCTATTATATTTGTTTACTTATGTTTAAACGTTTAGAGTCCAATAAGCGTCCAATGGGCCTAGAAGCCCACGTTTAGAGAAGATAGGGAAGAGAGGAGTGTTGCCCTACTCTTCACCTATAAATAGGACTCATTGTATTTCATATTTCTTGTTTGTTATTTCATTATCTTAAGAAAACTCTTGCACTTTTACCTTTCATATTGATCTAATCAACCAAACTCTATTTCTCATCTTGTTTCTATACTTGTGTTTACAATATGGTGACCTAACATAGATCCGCCACTGGTATCAACTATTGTGTTTTTGTTCAATGAATATATTTGGTGGATGGAAATTACTCCGTAATAAATAGCTAGGTATTACTTGTCATGCATAAAATAAAAATACGTTGAGTGTTTCTCAAAAAATGAAATGACACAACACAAAATCCGTGATCCTCTTTAAAATTTCATATACTAGTTGTGACTACTATTTTCACCTCAATCACTAAAACACAAGAAAATGTTACCATTATTAAAACATTGTACAAGTAATGTGATTAATCTACCATCACTAAAATGAAATGGTAAATATGGTATCATAGTATCATACCTAGTGTGCCCAAACTTATATGTTTTGCGTGATTTTTAGCTACTTGTAAGTAAACGAGCACTTATTTAGGCCATGAAGATTATGAAATGATATGATATTATAAATTAATGATCATTTAAATAAAGTGGTTAGAAATAGGGGTAGAAACGAGCCGAGCCGTTCGAGAAAAGCTCAGGATTGGATCGGTAAAAAGCTCGAACGAGCCGAGCCTAAACGAGCTCGAGCCCGAGCTCGAGCCTAAGTTTGAGCTCATTTAATAATCGAGCTCGAGCCCGAGCTCTATACAAAAAGCTCGAGTAGGCTCACGAGCCTAAACGAGCCCTAAAAATATATACGTATATATATTGTCTATACGTATAAACGAGGTTAAAAATAGTAAACTAGCTCGAGAGCCGAGCTCTATTTGAACTTTGTTTTCTTTAAAACTTCATATAAATTAGTCGAGCCCGAGCTCGAGCTTGTGAAAATTTTCACGAGCCGAGCTCGAGCTCAAAATATAAGGCTCGAAACGAGCTCGAGCCCGAGCTCGAGCTTTATATATGTAAACGAGCCGAGCTCGAGCTCTGGCAGGCTCGGGCTTGGCTCGGCTCGTTTTCACCCCTAGTTAGAAATATCATACTATTTGAATCTCAAATTAAATTTTCGCTTTCATATTTCACAAAGTTTTTAAAAAACAGGTCAATAAAATATTAACCATTAAATTTCACTGTTACTCAATTAGAATTATATTGATTGGTTGAAACTGCTAGTAAATATTTAACTATGGGACAACTAAACATAACAAGGTAGACATTTATTTTGAGATGGAGGTATTATGTTGGACATGACTTACAACAAGTATTTTACGCTGTAAACGAGTCGAGTTCGAGCTCGACTCAATAGCTATACTCAAGTTTCGAGTTTGATTTATCCCGATAAAAAAGTGAAGAGAAGGAAAATGTAAGTTTATGCGAATTAAAAGAAAGTGTCACATCTCATCAATGTGCACTTATAGAAAGTTTATGTGTTTGACCATCTTTGGTTCTTACACATCTTTGGAAGTATTCCTCATTGAGTCAATGCATGATATAGATTGATGTGACCTTGTTTGTCTTGGAGAAATTTACTTTGTGTGCAAGTTTGGGTGTGTCATTTCTGGCGGAACCCTGAGGATACACGGGCGGAACCCTTGTGAGGGTGCCGCCGTTTCCGGCAGAGCTGACACTTGTTTGTGTATAAATACCAAACAACTTGCAAGAAATTTCTCATCACTTTAAGACATATTATTCATATTTCCTCTCATCTAACTCAGAAACATTTGACTTGTGTGATTCTCTTATGTAGCTAAGAAGTTCACAAGTTCATCCGAGAAGTTACAAGTTTCAACTCATAAGTTGCAAGACTTGTTATCTTTGTTGTGTATAGACTCCGATAGTTTATATGTTATTTGTATCATGTGTAGAAGTGATCGGTTAGTATTTTAGGCCTCAAAATACATAGTGTGTAGGGAGTGGTTGTACCCTTGGTAAAGAACTCGACATCTAGCTTAGTGTCGGTAATATTGTGTAAGCGACGATGGGAGTGGTTGTACCCGTGTAAAGAACTCGACATCTAGCTTAGTGTCGGTAAAAGGAATTAGGCGACGATAGGTTGGTTCTACCTTGAACTAGAACTCAGTATTTAGCTTTGTACCGGAAAAACGTGTAAGCGACGATTGTAAAGGTTTCTCCACCAAGAAAGGAGTTTGTTGACTAGTGCTTTGAACTCTCGAGTTGGATACTCGGGGCGTGGACGTAGGGCAAGGAAAATAGAGTTCCTTGTAGCCGAACAACGATAAATACTCGTGTGATGGTTTGATCGTTTCTTTACTTATTCTCACTTGCAACTCATTATCATATCGTTGATAACATCTTGCATATATCTTTGAATGTTTGATAAGTATATCTTAGATTAAATCTTTGATTATACGAAAGTTTTTAAAAGATAAGTAAACTAAAAAGCGGTAAACTATTCAACCCCCCTACTAGTTTTCCACAATATATAAAAAAGAAAAATGATAAGTATGAATTAAAATAAATTACATGATGCATATTTCTATACAAAATAAAATTTCTTTGTACACGACGTTTGTTGTGTAGTTTTTGTATTCGCCATCTTTATCCCAAATGAACCTTCTGGATGGGCAAGCTATCTTCATTATATATTATATGTAGTTATCGTCTTTGTCGCAACAAAGAACTTTCAAGCCTTTCTTGCTCTTGACTCTTGAAACAGCCACATATAATTGTCCATGTGAGAATACTGGCCTTTGTAGAAACAAAACAACTTGCAACAATGTATGTCATGTTTAGTATGTGCATATAAATTCAATGAATACGTATTGTAAACAAAAAAGAATATGAATGTTATTATATGTGTGAGGAAAGACTTATAGCTTATTGATTATGAGCTATTGTAGATCAGGATCTAGTTAAGGGTTATACGGCAATGGCAAAGATAGTAATCTTTGCACCATGCCACCATTAATTACTATAACTAACCTCTATCTTAGGTAAACATGAATATTAACTTCTTAGATGTGAAAATTGGTAATGTTGAGATAACATAATTTGAGGTATAGAGAGGAAATTGCAGCTCAGTTATAATTTGTAATGGGTCAAACGGATGACCAGTTTAGAAGTCCCACAAAAATATGCTTACAAACTTCTACGATTGTCTTGTTCAAAGAATTTGATTAGTACTTGCTACTTATAATCGCACATGTTATCATAATACTTATTTATATTGGAAGGGAAATTTTAACCTATTAACTTGTTTAGAACAATTACCAATCCGCCATACTTGTCCATGTTTACACCTCTAGTAATAAACATAAATCTATATCTGATATCTATCTTGTACCTTTGATAATTATGTCTGCAGACTTTAAAAGTTCTTGGCTCAAGCGGTGAGCAGCAATAAGACATTTTCTTGTCAACACGACAACTTGTAACTTGAGAGCCGACTGTTGGTCTTTGTAGCACGGCTTTTGAGAAGATTGAAATAGAACACAATGAGAACCCAAACAATTTGCAGATGGCACAGAAAGAAAATGAAAAATACAATATAAATTGAGCCAGTGAGAGGGTATCAAGGTGCATCTAAGTCGTCGACCTTGTGTGATTGTAGGTCCAAAGATTTGGATCTTAGCAGCCTTTGTAAGACAATAGACACCTTGGATAAATCCAAACTATCTATATGAGAAACTCTAAACAATGTATACTTGATGTTAATGCGGAATGTTAACACAAGCAGTAAGAACAACACAGAGAATTACTAACTTTATATTCTATTAATTTCTTGAAAACTTGGCATTGAGCACAATGCCGTAGGGTTCCTTTTATACTATAAGGAAACCCTAATTCTACAAACGTGTGAAAGGATGCATGCATATCTTCTCTTAAGATATCTAACCGTGTGCATATCCTTTCCTATAATATCTCCTAAGATATCTAACTTGTTCAGCAAAATAGANTACTAACTTTATATTCTATTAATTTCTTGAAAACTTGGCATTGAGCACAATGCCGTAGGGTTCCTTTTATACTATAAGGAAACCCTAATTCTACAAACGTGTGAAAGGATGCATGCATATCTTCTCTTAAGATATCTAACCGTGTGCATATCCTTTCCTATAATATCTCCTAAGATATCTAACTTGTTCAGCAAAATAGACTTAACTGAACTAACATAAACAGACTTAACTAATGCTGAACAGACTTAACTTAGTACTGGCAGACTTAACTATCTACCTGACTTAACTAGACTATTCAGACTTTTAAGTGTGTTACAAATAATTCCCAACAATCCTCCCCTAACTTGATCTTCATGCTCCATGATCTTCAAGTTCCTTTCTTCAGAAATGCTCTGAGGATTTTTGAATGTAAGCTCCATTGGAATTATTTTGAGCTGCAACTTTTGTTGAATCTTGAGATATTGCAGCAGCCTTCAAACCTTGACTACCATCTGATCTTTGCAGCAACATTGACAATATGTACATCAAATCAAAAGTTTCATACTATTCTCATCACTTCCAGGTGTGTGAACTCCTGTGAGAGGTGAATCATTGAAAATTGAATGGATTTGATGTCTCTTTACCAGATAGCCATCACTTTTGGAGTAGCCAATGTTTCAGTATAATACTATGGTACATTGATAACCATATGATTTTTAGCAAACCATCAGCTATCAACGGATTTGATATGTCTTTACCAAAAGCCATTTGCTTTTGGACTAGCCAACTCTTTGATGGAATACAGTCATCATCTTGGTGAGTTGATTACCAATTATGGTTTTTCCACTGCCTTTACCACAAGCCATAACCTTGTGGGCTAGTCAACTCTTCACTATAGCAGATATGGTGAGTTGAATACCATACAATTTTTGGCAAATTGTCAGCCATAAACGGATTTGAGGTATCTTTACCTAGAGCCGTTTGCTCTTGGATTAGCCAGTCCTTATGTGGGTTAGACATGGTGGACTGATAACCATTTGTTGTGTCAGTGCAAGGCACCTCCACCAAGTGTTATATCCAAAAAAATCCATCTATCCTTAGAATTTATCCAAACATAGTCAAGAGTTTTCAAACCCTTCTATACCTTTTCAGAGGTTGTTTTTGACTTGCATGTTGTTGCAAAAGTCTATCAATCTCAGCATAACTTGCCTCCTCTTGTCTGATCTGTTTCTTTGATTGCTTAGGTATAGAGAGTGATTGAGCAATTTGTTTTCCTTCCCTCTGTCCACCACTGGGTTGAGCAGACTTATCCTTTGCACCAGACTTAATTGCTTCTTTGTCCACAACTCTTTCCCTTAACATTTTTCTCTTCTTCTGACTTTGACTTAGGTTAATGATTAGTTCTGCATCTTCAAGTCTAGGAGAACTAACAGCTGTCTCTTTTGAATCTGTTTCTTCTAAAGATTCTCTTTCAGCTGTTTGTGACCAATACCCCCTTGTTTGGATGAATTTTCAAATTCTGCATCTGTAGAAATGGGCAAGGAAACTTCAAGTTCTTCCAAAGCATGCTCCAACCTTTTTACCTTCTTGTTTGTCTTGGTTAGCTGTTGCTCCAAGCCATTGATGCGATCAAGAAGTGTAGGGACCAGCTTCAAAATATCATTTGTATCCATAATGGGTGACTCTTTATGAGTAGAATGATGTGATGCTGAAGAGTTGAGTTCAAGAGTGTGTACTGGAGCAAACTGAGCATCAGAAGGCCTTAAAGAACCTACACAAGGGTTAGAAGCAAACAACATAGCCACAGACAAAGGTGTTTCTTCCCCTGTAAATCCACTTCTCATATTTCCAAAAACCTTTGCTTTGAGACATTTTATAGGATAAATAGTGTTGTTCATTGTCTCAACATTTAAAACCATTTGTATGAAACGAGGGTACATCAAAAACTTANACACAAGGGTTAGAAGCAAACAACATAGCCACAGACAAAGGTGTTTCTTCCCCTGTAAATCCACTTCTCATATTTCCAAAAACCTTTGCTTTGAGACATTTTATAGGATAAATAGTGTTGTTCATTGTCTCAACATTTAAAACCATTTGTATGAAACGAGGGTACATCAAAAACTTATGTTGACTATTCACATTAGACACCATTCCAGTGAAAATGAATTTTGAAAAATTGAAAGGTCTGCCAAGAGCAAGACAGATCAGGGCAGAAGCAATCTTTGTGTCAAATTGATCCCATCCCCCACTTTTAGAACTTAAACATCGAAGCAAATGGTGTACTAAGAATCGCCATTGAGGTGAAAGATCACGTTTTAGAAATTTAAGATTCGCACCAATGGGATATCCAATATATTTCATACCCTAAACAAGAAATTTATGTGGCAACTTAAAGTCCCCTGAAGCATCATTAAAATGAAGGCTTTCTCGAATAGATGCTTCAGTGACAATATAAGCAAAATTATCAATGGTTGCGCTTATTTGTTTGATTCCATTTGGAAGAGTTTCAGCAATAACAGTGTGCCAAAACTGTTTGACCAAGGAATCATAGATAGTGGGATTACAAGTCAAAGCATACCTTATATAAGAATGATTTAAAAAGGTAAGTATTTGATCAAAACTATGACTTTTTGATGACTTCTTTAAGTAACCCACTTGATTATGTCTAGCACTATATGCAAGCAACGCCATGTTAGTACTGGTAAGAGAAGATTTGGACTGGTGAAAAACAGAGTATGGTTGTCCCTTTTAAAAGACTTTTTACTTAAATGGAAATAATGAATAAAAATGAAAAGTAAATCAATTTGATTCACTTATATACCCATTTGATTGATAACGGTTAGATTGCATAGTAAAAAATCATTATGCAGGTGATCAGTCACAACGGTAAAGTATTAATTGCAGATTAACACTACCAGACTTAAAAATAGTCAACCAGACTTAAAAACTTTCTCACCAAACTTAACAAGTAATATAACTTTTGATCCAAACTGACATCCAAAAAGAAGTTGTACAAATGCTTAAGTCCTTGGAAACCTGAAATGATTAGTAGATACCAAACATATATACATAGCCTGAATTAATACCCACTAAGCTACCCGTACTAACTCTAAGTGACCAGTTTTAACTAAACATCCAACCAAGTACACACTTTACATTTAACCTCCCCTTAAATGTAGCTATGGGTTCATCATACCAATATTCACTACCAGGTAGTTGAACCTTGGTCCATCAAATGCTTTTGTTAACAAATCAGCTACATTGAAATCAATGTGAATCTTTTCAACTTTAATGAGATTCTTCTCAAAACAATCTCTAATAAAATGATGCCTGATTTCAATGTGTTTGGTCCTAGAATGATATACTGGATTTTTGACAATGCATATGGTACTTTCATTATCAATAAAGATTTTAGTATTCATGAAGTTTAGACCATAATCTAGCATTTGATTTTGAATCCATAGTACCTGACCACAGCAATTTGCAGCAGCCACTATGGTCTGCTTCTTGCATTGCCATGAAATCAACCTTCTGCCTAGGAATTGACAACCTCCTGTTGTGGATTTCCTATCAAGACTTGCTTCAGCATAATCACTATCTGAATAAGCTTCCAGGTTAAAGGATGACTCCTTAGGATACCAAAGCCCCAAATTTGGTTTGCCTTTAAGATACTTAAAGATTCTTTTCACAGCATGAAGATGTGAAGTCTTGGGATTGAGCTGAAACCTGGAACAAGCACATACAACAAACATAATATCTGGCCTAGAGGCTGTTAGATACATAAGAGAACCAATCATTGATCTGTAGAGATGCACATCCACATCTGCAACATCTTCATCTTTAGTTAAAGGCACTTTGTTCTCCATGGGTGTGACTGCAGTTTTGATATAAATAGGCCATCTGACTGTTGTTTGACTTGCAAGCCAAGAAAGAAAGTGAGTTCTCCCATTGAGCTCATTTTAAATTTTCCTTTCATCAATGCCTCAAATTCTTCACACCAAGCCCTTTTGGTTGACCCAAAAATGATATCATCTACATAAACCTGCACAAGCATAATATATTTCTTGTCCTTCTTAATGAACAAGGTTTTGTCAATGACTCCTCTCTTGTAACCATTTTCTTCAAGAAATGAAGAAAGAGTTTCATACAAAGCTCTAGAAGCTTGATGCAGTCCATAGAGTGCTTTGATCACCTTGTATACTTTCTTAGGATGAGCAGGGTCAACAAAACCAGGAGGCTGAGAGACATATACTTCTTCTGTGATTTTGCCATAAAGAAAGGCACTTTTTACATCCATTTGGTACACAGTGAATACCATGTAGGATGCATAGGCCAAAAATAACCTAATGGCTTCAATTCTAGCCACAGGAGCAAAAACTTCATCATAGTCTATTCCTTCTTCTTGCATGTATCCTTGAGCCACCAATCTAGCTTTGTTTCTGACAACTACACCTCTTTCATCTCTTTTGTTTCTGAAGACCCATTTGGTGCCAATGACTTTAGCCCCATGAGGTAGATCTACAAGAAACCATACATGTTGCAACTTGAACTGCAAAAGCTCTTCTTGCATGGCTTCAACCTAACTTTCATCATCCAAGGCTTCAGTAACTTTGGTAGGTTCTTTTTGAGAAAGGAAGCATGCAAAAAGGCAGTGTTGTTGGTCTTTGTGATTGTTCCTTTGTTGTTACTGAATAAAGCTGATGAGTGCATGAGATCCAAGTTGTTGTTGTATTTGTCTCCTTGTTTGAACAGCTGACTTAGGATTGCCAAGGATTTGACTCTTTGGATGAACATTGTGAATCCTTAGTGTAGGAACAGGACTAACATCAACTTCTGTTGGTAGATTGTTGAAGTCAGTGATCACACCTTCTTCATCATATGATGCTTCAGTAAAGAGCCCTTCATCAGGTATATCACTAATAACAGGTTCTGGTATAACAGGATCATTTAGATCTGCTTGTGAGGTGAAATCAAACTTTTCAGATTCACTACCAGTATTAACAGAGTTTGTACTGGTAGTAGTAATTTCGCGTGCAGCATCCAAGTGGAGATCTGCTTCTTTGATAAGTTCTTGAGTATCAGCATTTTGAAAAGAAGCCTCCTTAGCTTGTGCTTCTACACTTGGCACCTTTGTTTGAGGAGAAGATCTCTTTGGTTCATTGGCATCTGCAGATAGTTGAACAGTAGTAGGTATAATAAGATGCTTAGATACTTCTTCTTCCTCACTTGTGGTACCTGCAATATTAGTATCTTTTGATGAACCTGCAGTAGAGTTCACTCGATTCTCCAAGGAGACAGGAACATAGTTCATAGATTCAGTTAAATAATCAATGTCAAACAACCATCTATAACCCAGTCCCTGTACATTAGGTTTCTCTTCAAGAAAATCAACATGAAGATTTTCAACAACTCTTTTGGTTTCCAGATTATACACCCTGTAAGCCTTGCTTGTAGTTGAATATCCAACTAAGTATCCTTCATCAGACTTTCCATCAAACTTTCCAAGAGCACTAAGTGTATAAGGAATAGTAACATGACACCCAAATGGTCTTATGTAGCTAAGCATTGGCTTTTCACCAAATAATAGTTCGTAAGGAGTTTTGTTTTGAGGTTTAGTCACCCTTACTCTATTGAACACATAACAAGCAGTATTAACTGCTTCAGCCCAAAAAGTAGTAGGTAAAAGTGAATCTGCAAGCAGAGTTTTGGCAGCCTCAATGAGTGTCCTATTCATTCTTTCAGCAACTCCATTTTGTTGTGGAGTTCTAGTGATAAGGTGAAAAGTGTACCCATTTTAGGGGGTCATTTAAGCCCTAATTCGTGATAATATGATCAAATATTGCCTTAAATCGTTCCTTTTGTCATTTTAGGTACTTTTGAGAAGAATTCTGGAAAACACCTCATTTTGGACGTTTTTGGAGCATAAAGTGAAGAAAACGACAAAGTCTCAAAAGAATGCTGGAAATCCTTCCTGACGGCGACAGAGTCACAAGGTGACGCCGTCAGCCAACCAAGACAAAGGAGTGGATTCTGACTATATGTGACGCCCTAAGAAGAAAATGAAAAAATAATACCTGACNCCCTAAATCGTTCCTTTTGTCATTTTAGGTACTTTTGAGAAGAATTCTGGAAAACACCTCATTTTACACGTTTTTGGAGCATAAAGTGAAGAAAACGACAAAGTCTCAAAAGAATGCTGAAAATCCTTCTTGACGGCGTCAGAGTCACAAGGTGACGCCGTCAGCCAACCAAGACAAAGGAGTGGATTCTGACTATATGTGACGCCCTAAGAAGAAAATGTGAAAATAATACCTGACGGCGTCAGGTGTTATGGATCCTAGGCCGTCAGGTGTTAAGTTAAAGAGAGACGGCCCAGCTCAGTTTTGTACGTGACGGCGTCAGAGATGGATCTAGGTGATCCGAGAACCCTAATGGCGGTGAGCTGACGGCGTCAGAGCCTATAACCTGACACCGTCAGAATGTATTTTCTATATATACTTTTCTATTTTTCATTCATTAGTTTGCAACTTTTTGGGAACAAACCCTAGACGATTTTATCAGCTTTTTCAAGGGTTTTTCACCCTTGATTCTTCCATGTTCAATTAAAGATAAGTCTCCCTTCAAATTAATCAATATGTCTATGTGTTGGTTAATTATATCTTATGCTTGTCTTTCAATTAACATGCTAGGCTAGATTTGTCTTGTGTTTGCTTAGATCTAATGAAACCTAACTATTGATTATTGGTTGTTGGTGTGTTATTAATTGTATTGGATGATTGTTTATCGATGTTAGGCTTAAGAAAACTGGCTAACCTCCTATACGGTAACTTTTTTTAAACGTCTTAAGAAACATGAACCAATGCGTACTAGGTTATTATGGTTGTATTTAATGCATGAGCGAATTCTAATGATCCCATGTTAGGAGCTTCTTAGCCGGCTCGACATAGGAGTGAAGTAGGAGCTTATAGAGTTGGGGAAGTACGTACGCCACCCCACGAATGGTATTAAGGAATACACCCGTCATCCACGCAATTAATACACACTAACCAACCGGTAAAAGATAGTTAGGGAGTAAGGAAATCTAAGTAAACACACTTGTCTCCATATAAGTTTCACAACCACTTAGTTTTAGTTATTTTATTTTATTTGCAATAGTAGTTTTTGGGTTAGTTGGCTAGCAACTAATTCCGCCCACTCCTTCAAACCCGAGATTTTACTTGCTTTCATAAAATATAGAAAATACAAAAATAATCTTCCCTCACCCTTGACCTAATTAGAGTAGCTTTTCATACCTAACGAACACTATTCCCTGTGAGAGAACGATCAATCCCCCGTACTTACCATTATCCTATACTACATCGGTCAGGTACACTGCCTGGTGGGGTTGTAAGCCACTTGAGATCCCTCGAGAGGTAAAACCTGTTGTAAGGTTGCAAAACCACGCATCAAGCCTCATCCATATTCATTTTGTGTTTTGTGAATTGACCAAGTTTACCAAAAAGTTCATTGTATTTTTCCAAATGACAGGTCTAGAATCGACCATTTTTTAATTTGTAAAATTACTTACAAGGAACTTCTTACTTGATGCATCATCAGCCACATATTTGGCCTCCAAGGAATCCCATAGTTCTATTCAACATTTTGATAGATATCAAAGAGAGGGTCAGACAAACCATTAAGGATTAAACCTCTGCAAACATAGTCATCCTTCTCCCATTTGCTCCTTTTTCGAATCTCCTCCATAGTTGCATCATCCTCATTATTTAGAATTGGTGTACTCAGAACATACACCACACTCATGCTTGATAACAGGAAATTCATCTTCTTTTGCTACCTTCTGAAATCAACCTTTCAAGCTTATCCAGTTTAGAGAAGTTAGAAGCCATGTGCTTCATTGCAGCAGTAGCCATTGATTATTACAAAATAGATCCTCTTGATTGTTGGTATTGGTTAAGCAGTTTCCCAGTTGGGTAAAGATAATCAACGAGTACCGGATATCACTTGAAATTGTGTAATCACTTTCCAATAGAAATTATTCAACCCTAATACTTGGGTTACACGAATATCTCTATAGGATTATGTTCTTGTTTTAGGCACAAAGCAAGTACTCTTTTTCGCATTCAAGTGTTTTGTTTTTTGTGTGTTTCCCATGCATCATATGATTTTCTCTTTATAGGAAATGTACTCAAAACTAGGCAAGTGGAATTATGATAATTAATCGGCCCATTAATCGCCCCATAATTATCCTACATTATAGCTAATAGTGATTACTTGACTAATTAAACGTGATCATTTAATCCAGTTATAATTACCTTTGACTAGGTCAAAGCAGTTACAAGTTACTTGAATTCATTCTAGCTTAGTCATTTATTCAGTGACCTGGACATTCAACATACTCTTTGAAGAGCATACATGCTGAAGTGTCCAGCGACTGAGAGACTCCCTGATGAGATGACTCCCTGAAGAGCATACATCTTATGATGAGTTACTCCCTGATGAGATACTTCAGCTTACTACTCAAAGAGTATGAAGTTGAACTCAATAGCCTAATGAATGTTGTTCAGTTCATAGTTACACTCACTGAAGAGTTAACTCACTGAACTTCATCAGTGTCTAGAATTTCATTTCCTACTATCAGAGTTAGGGTAGTCAGTGGCCTGATGAGTGTACACTTCTTACCTCCTGATCCATTACTAGGTATAACATTTACCCTCAATTGAACTAAATTTCCAACACCGTGAACGTATTACAAAATGACATAAATCATGTTATCACTAAAAAAAAGCCCTGGAAATATATACATCGTTGATATTAAAATTTAAAATTCATATGCAATTTGACGTATAACCAAGCCGTATCATCATAAGCGTTTATTTTAATGGCGATAAATAATTTTAAGGATATATAAAGATTTCTTTTGTGACTTCTTTTAAATGTAGACTATTTTTTACAAATGAAAATAGCAACTTGAATAATTATCACTAACCGAAGGGACTAAGGACCAAATGAGAATAATACTTAAAATAAGAATAATGAGAAATAACTATAATTACACATTAGAGATACATCAATTTGAATTAAATGCATCCTTAATCTTTTAGATGCATATATATATATATTAGATGCATTTTATCAAGTTAGACGAATTATATGTATTTTTGTCCTCTGCGAGTCAAATTTGTTGCTAATACTACTTTGCATCGTTTTCACTTCAAAATCACTTTCAGAACTAATTGTGATGCAATTAAATGAATAGAGATGCATCTAATTCAAATCGATGCATCTCAAATATGTGATTATAATTATTTCTCATTGTTCACATTTTATGTTTTTTTCTTATTGGATCCTTACCCTAACCGAAGGAGTACAATATTAGAGGAGAACCTAACATTATATTACACAAACACGTTGCCCAAACCCTATATACATTTATAAACATTACAAAGTATTTGGATATTTTATCTCGAAGAATATATCAATATTAGTTTGTATGACAACTGACAAATTAAAAGTTGCACCCATCTAGAGAGAACATTAAACGATTAAAAAAAAATAAGAGCCTAAAAAGGGTCATTTGTATCTATATATAGTAGTTAAGATCATCATAGTTTAAGCCCATTCTAGTGTCGAAGTGAGCAGCCATGTCAAAAGCATCTTCCCAAAAGCAAAACTCTCTAACTGATTCCAAGACCACCATACACATTTCTAATGATCCAGACAACGTATTTTTAGAAGACGATTATGATGAGGATAACACTAGCCGTTGTGTTAGCAGGCGCCTTTACTTGAAGCCCACACATGCTAGCGGAAATCTTGACAAACAAGTCATCCTTAAGCGTATTCGTCGTCGCAAGAGAATGAACTTGGTGAAATCCACCATCAACTCTCTTTTCGCAACCAAAACCACCCCTCCAACGGGTAATTCCTCCCCTAACAAGATGAGATGGATCGACGACCCATTTGCTGCTCCCTAAGTCTATATCAAGGCGTACTTTGAAGGTTGCAACGGAGTCTTAGTTGGCTGAGACTTATGGATTCTGGTTTAAACGTGTTTTGTATGAACGGATTTGGAAGAATATTTTTATCTGATTCGGGTTCTTACAAATATGCAGTATACTTTTAAAATTTGTATTTCTTTACGTATATGTAACATATTACAAAAGATATGACACATATCTATGATAGTTCTTGTGGAGTTGTATCTTTTCCTGTACTATTTTTTGGTTTTGACACATGTGACTTTACTTACATAGGCTATGGGTATGTTTGGTGAAAGGAGCGGGTTGCGGCTATGACTTATATTATAAATCGAAATTGAAATTTGTATTTTAGTAAAATTGTTTGGCAAATTAGCTTAAGTTTAGGCTTATGAAAGCAAAATTACTAAAAATGATATAATTAAATGAGTTTTTGTATATGTTAGATATATTTGTGGGTAAATAAGTAATTTATTGTTCAAAAGCTCCGATCTAAAGTTTTTATCCCCTTTTATGGGGTTGGGCTTATAGAGACTTATGTCTTACAAGCCCTTTCACAAACTCGCATGACAAAAGAGACTTATTTTAAAAAATAACCCGGCTTATTTTAAATCCAAAAACTCTGTAAGCCCTTCTGCCATGTTTAGCTTCTTTTTTTGTTAAGAATATCCAATAAATAAGTTGATATTAGTTAAAGATGAAATTTTTAATAACTCTGATTAATTTATTACACATATTAAATTAAAACAAATTATGTGCAAAGGAGGATTCACGTGTGAGGTGCTGATGTGCATATTACTTTCGTCCTAAAAATATATTTAATCATAAAAGACGTGATATGAAACACCTACAGAAATTAATAGGATAAAAGTGGGACTTCAACATGAAGATTGTGAAACAATCTCCGACTCACCAAGTTGTGTCAACAACAGATTATTGATTCGTCAATAACGAACACCATTCGTATCTCAAAATTCCACGATACTCAAAATATATTGTATTTCAATTCGCATCTTGAAAAGGTTAGTGTTTTTAATATTTTAATATGTGCGCTGTTACCTAAACTTTATATGTTTAGTGTTTAGATTTGTTTATGCTTCTTATTGTTTGTGGTATCTGACCCCTTCAACATTAATTATAAGTTTTGAGTTTTAAGTTTATCTAAAGTCACGAACCCTTCGGGAATTGTTTAATTGCTCACAAAGGAAAGGACAATATCACTATTCATTTCTTTTAAGGAAGTGTTTGTTTGGGGGGTTTAGACTCAAAATTTAAGAGTTGGAGTAAAATATGTTATTTGATTGGAGGGTTTAAATTTTGGTATTAGGATCAAAGCTGAATATGAGGGCATCTATAATCCCCACCCCCACATGGACACATGATGGTTTTCTGACATTGGTTTTGAATTCGTGGCCCAACACTTCTTCACTCTCTTTTTTTTTTCTTTCATAATAATTTATACAATATAATATTAACTTTAATTCTTATACCAAATTATAAATAAACATCTTTTTTCAAAACCCTTATCTTTCTTTTTCTATTTTTCTTTCAACCTAATACTAAATTCTAAACCCGAATATAAACCAAAAGGCACCTAAGAATTTTATAAGTACAGTGTACAAAAACATTATATGTATAGACCTTCTAAAATTAATCTTGAAATCTTACTAATATTATAGAAATGTCCCACTTTATGATAAGAGTAACTATTTACCCTCAACTGCTCAACCTAATAAGTTGCGAGTTTGACTATATGTGCACAATGGTGGCCGTATCGTGGGAAAAATTGGTTAGACAAAGGCAGCGACTAATGCATTAGTCAGTGGCAAAGGCTAAGGTGATCGTTCATAATCGTCGTTGGAAGTTGGGTTAATTAGACGAGCATATCAATTGAATGAAGAGTCAATTTTGTGGGTGTTAGAGGATGGGTAGCATTGTAACTTGTAAGGCCACAATACAACTATGTTAAGAGACGGAATAATTTCTCAAAATGACAAAACTGTTGCATTAAGTTTTGAGTAAAGACATCAAACGAGCTCAACAGGAACAAACTAAACACCTACCACTTATCGATACCTTGAAGTAGCTTAAATAAATTTGCAAACTTACATAACATTTGATATATTATTAAACGTGGAAAATTTAGGTTGCTCGTTGTAGCTGCTTTTGAAAATCTAAATTTTGCAACAACTCTATAAAACATGAATTTCTCAGCGTGTCGTCGATGTCATATTTTCAATTCATTAAATTCAAATGACATAGAACTAATTAAATAAGGAAAAGTTTTGATTAATCAAAATTGAAACGAATTTAGTAACACGGGAAAAATTGTTAATTATATTATACTATAGATACAACGAGGATTTCAACATGTGCGTCGCTGTGGAGGGTCTGTAGACGATAGTATTGTATGTAATGAAAGTAAGTAAAAATACTCAATCTAACAACACAACACCTTCGATAATCACCCAACTAACTACCCTTTGCTGATATTTTCTTTTATACTATAATGCTATAAAAGATTAGTCCCTAAACAGGTTCTAATTAAACAAAACAAAAGAAAATGTATTGTCCCCAAAGGGTGCAATACAAGAAATACAATCACACACTTACAACTATCCTTACTACAAACACTCAAGACTACAAATCAATACCAGACATAGATCAAAATGATCTAATCAGATTACAACAATAGAGACACAAAGAATGAATGTGAGAAAACCAGAGAGAGAGATACGATTGTGAGTTATGAGGCAGATAGTTGAGGATGATTGCTTATATAGTCAACATTTCCACTTCAGCCCTTGTAGTATCGAAAACCTGCTAAACAAAGACCAAACACCAAACTGTAAGAAATAAGTACATGAATAGTCCCTATACTTATAACCATGAGTATGAATAATATAAAATGCTACTTTCCAACACCCCCTCAAACTCATGGCTTAAACATATCCATAAGACCAAGTTTCTCACAAAACCATTTGTGTTGAGTAATACTCAAGCATTTAGTAAAATTAACCATCTACAATATTATATGCAGATCCAACCTTAACAGTTTTAATAACACCAGATGACACTATCTCTAACCAAATGAAGATCAATTTCAAAATGCTTAGTTTTCTCATAGAAAATATGATTAGCGGCAATTTGAATAGCAGAACTGCTATCACAAAACAAATTCACAGGAAGCAAACCCTCAATATATATATCCTTCAAAATTTTGTTAATCCAAATTATTTCACAAGTAGCAGATGCAAGACATCTATACTCAGCCACAACAGAGGATCTATATATAGTTGCTTTTGATAACGCTCTAATTATACATATTTATTCCCTCGATTCTATATTATATATCTCTTATATTATAAAGATTATTATGTTATTTGTGTGAAATTGGTACTAATCTGGTTTCAGGATTGATTAAGAGAAGAAAATAGGAATATTACTTAAAAAGACCGTTAAAGACAATATTCATAGTTAAAGGAAGGACTTGGAATGAACATACATTATTAAAGACCAAGTACACCGGTTTTAGGACAATGTGCGGCGTACTTGCTTGGCGGGTAAAAGAGTTTGATTCAACACGAAGTACGGCTGATAACGTCAAATAATCCTGATATTTAAGTGTCAATTTCCCCCTATTATGCTCATTTATATTAATGATTATGTGGATATATGCTATTATTCCTTCATATTTTGTACCCAGGTTACAAGTGAGCATAGGAGCTAAAGAGACGAGGAAATTGGAAAGAAAGTGCAAAGATAGACATATCCAAGTATGCTGGAAGAAGCTACGACGTAACTCAATCTCTCAACTACGCCGTAGCTAGGATTCCTACTAAGAAGACCAAAGTTAACACGGGTCAAGAGTTACGGTGTAACTAATTCCATGGTTTACGCCATAACAATCACAAGTCTTGAAGAATCCTCAGATTTGAAGACTACGCCGTAACACAATTATGGAATACGGCGTAGCAACGAGTACGAGAGTAGTCCAAGCTCAAGAATTAACTTACGGCGTAACACACCTTTTGGATTACGGCGTAATGAAGACTACAAGAGTTATCTCAGATCCGATAAACACTCTATGACGTAACACATTTGGAGATTACGACGAAGAAGAAACCCTAAATCACTATTACGGCGTAACATTTCATCACCTATGCCGTAAACTGTGGATCTGGATAAGATTTCACCAGTTACGGCGTAACACATTTCATAGTTACGCCGTAACTCCCGAAGGGCCTATAAATACAGCTCTAATTTGTGCATTTTGACAACAACTTTCTCACACACAATTTCAGAGATCGTTAGGAGCTTTTAGGAGGCCCTTCTACAGCAGCATACGAAGGCTTTCCAAGGGAGAAATCACACTTCAATCACCATAAGTTTTAGCATTTCATTATTTCATTTACATTTCGAATACATGGATCTTGTAAACTTTGTTAAGAGTGTTAATTCTAATATGATCGGCTAAGCACCTCTGGTGCTAGCCTAGTTATGTTGCCTATATTGTTTTAATCATGTTTCCGCACTTTTCTTATATGCTTTTACGTGTGTGCATGCTTAGTTTATCTTGAGAACCTTTTATTTCGGTAGTTTTGATATGCGGATGTATCCGTTACGCTAGCTTTAATTGAATTAAGACCCCAATTGAGTTAGTAGGCTAGAAGAATTGACCATAGGACACTAGCCTGATGGATTGCGAGGAAATGGGAGGGATGACAACTGACTATACTGCCTCGTGTGCGAATTGACCATAGGATCACCTTCCGTACTTGATAAACTTAAGAAGTTAGAGAAATGGCCTATGATCGTGACAACGGGCCATTAGAGATAAGTCTATCATGTAGTGGCACTTAATGACTCAAACCCGTCTACCATACGTCGGCTTACTTGCATGGGGAATACCTGTGGTTCCTGACAAGATTCGGGGGAGATAGGCTAGGGAACTTGACCATATGCACCTAGTGATATATGTTCGTCCCACCTAAAGCATAATAATTAGTTTAATAGGGAACATGACATAAAATGATGTAGGAGAAGTAACTAGGCTAGTACACTTTTCTTCCACTGCTCACAACCTTTACTTTATTTGCTATTTGTTTTCTAGTTTCATTTCATTTCCAATTATCAAATCTCTTTTAATTAAATTTGTGACATTAGACTTAGACATAGTCCGCACCACATAGCTCTTGGGACGACCTCAGAGTTACCATTACTATCCTACTCACGACCGGATTCTCTGTCCGTTAGTGCAAATAGGTAGACCTTAGGTAAAATGAGTAATTATAAATATTAGAACCTGGTCGGTAAAACCTGCATCAAGTTTTTGGCGCCGTTGCCGGGGAACTATAATAGGATTTTTGTTTAAGTTTTTAAATTTTTAAATTTTTATTTTGTTTTTCTAATATTTTTGTTTTAAGTTTCAGGTACCATGGAAGTAATCGACATCGATACTCTTACTTTGGAAGAGTACCTTGCTATGACTAGGGACGAGCAAGGACCGGGGCTTGTAAGGCCAACGATTGGAGCGGATGTTCAATTTGAGATCAAGCCGCAGTTTATGAGGGAGTTAAGATAGAAACCATTTGCTGGACTCAAGACGGAAGATGCTTACGAGCACGTGGAAAATGTGCTCTACATTACTAGTCTCTTCAACATACCAGGTGTTACTCATGACGCAGTCATGCTCCGAGTGTTCCCTATGACACTTTCCAGAGCTGCTAAAAGATNCTAACGAACACTATTCCCTGTGAGAGAACGATCAATCCCCCGGTACTTGCCACTACACTATACTACATCGGTCAGGTACACTGCCTGGTGGGGATTGTAAGCCTCTTGAGATCCCTTAAGAGGTAAAACAAAGTGCGTAAGCAATCCCACGCGCATCAGTAGTCGGAGCCGTGGGTCCATCGTATGAAACACCACTTCGAGTTGTGATTGCTTTCAAATCACCCCTCGGGTTAGTGACTCGTCTCAGAACCAACAGGTATTGCCACACAAGCTAGCCACTTGTGAATGGCTAACCGTAACAAATAAACCCTGAAAGCTTGAGACGAGGTGCAATAAAATCCTGAGGAGTATAGTGTTTCCCCGGGTCGTTAAAGTCCCAACGAGGCTGAAATTGTGTTTGGAAAACGTTCTGGAATGAGTGATTTGAGGAAAGTAACCAGATAAAGATTTGGATTGGTTTTTACACTACTGATTGCTTGGAATTTAAAATGAAAATATACAATAACAGATATAACAAATTTATAACACAAAATGCAATTAAGTAAAGTACAGGGACTAAAAATGACAACTTCTAAACTACAGGGACTAAAAATGACAAGTTCCAAACTTAAAGGGTGAAAAATGAAAATTTTGAAACTTATAATATTAAAGAAAAATAAAATCTTAAAAGAAAATATTTTATTAATATTATACTAATTTAATATTAATTAATTAATATAAACTATTTTAATTTACTTAAAAATCTATTTAAACTAATTCTAAAAGATTTCTAATACAAATTTAACTTAGAAAATTACAAAATTATTTTCTAAAAACCTAAAATGACTTAAAATATTTATAAAAATTAAAAAGAAATATTTTTGTCTTTTTGTGGATTTTTTATAAATTAAAAACTTAATTAATATTTAAAACCTAATTAAACTATTTAAAAGAGAAAAATTAGAAAATGAAAAAGGAAAATTATAAAATTAATTTTTACAGATTCTAATTAATGTGACAAAGCTAGAAAAATTATAAAAATGAAAATTATATTAAATATTAACAACTATGCTAATTTCTTTTTGGTTTTTCTAATTAAACTGTTTTAATTAAAATTAAATCTAATAATTATAAGATGAACAGTAAAAATTCTAGAAAAATTACTAAAAATACTAAATATTATTTAGAACCTAGGAAAAATATAAAAAGATGCTACTGTTTAACAAATTTATACAGAATTATTTAATTTAACAGTTTTAATTAATTACTAAATTAACTAATATTAAATCTAATAAATACTAAACAGAAAAAGAAAATTCTAAGAAAATTACTACAAATACTTAAGGTGACAAACTAATTTTAAAAATTATAAAAACAGAATATTATTAAGCTAAATTTAAAAAGAGAAAATGAAAATTAAAAATATTAAATAGAAACTATCACTTTTATTAAAAAGTGATTATTTTTGGATTTTTCTTTTTGGAACTTGTTTGTACACTGTAAATGGACAACTTTTATGAAAACACTTTTTACAGAGCTTAAAAATAAGCACAATGCAAGCTTATATGCTTAACAGTTTGACTTTGGTCAAACTAGCAATGCAAAAGCTAGGAATAAGCTACACAGTGATCACAAATGATTGAAATAGCTACAAACAACTTATATGAACATGAAATAAGCCAAAGATACAAGAAAAGCACACTGGATAAGCCAAAAAGCACAAATAAGCAATTTCAGTAACCACAATAACTCACAGGCCTGCAAGTTTTTGTTGGCTTGATTCAGCTTATAAAATAAGTTAGAAAAAGCAAAATAAAGCTAGAACTGGAAACTATGGTTGCTTGGCTTTCCAAAAAGCCAAGAATCACAAGGTGGGGCCCACTAATAAGCTCTGTGTGAGCTTATGAAGATGGGTGTTTTCACTGACTATTGTTGAACACAGTTAAATAAGGCAAACAAAATGAAACAAGCAGCCCTATTGATTGAGTTCTAAAACACAAAATAAGCTTTGGACTTTGAAATATGGCTGATAAGCTTTCCAAAAAGCCAGGGTTCAACAGGTGGGACCCACTAATGAGCTCTATGTGAGCTTATGAAAATGGGCTCAAACCTGTGACACAGGGTGAGTTTATGAAAAAGTATGTTTTAAAAGCCAATGAAAAAGCTATTTGAAAAGCTCTAAAGTGAAAAACAATTATTAGCACAAGTAGCTGACCAAATGGGCTTTCCAAATCAACAAGAATCACAAGCTAAGACTAACTAACCAAGATTGTGCAAGCTTATGAACTTTGGTGAAATCTGTGATACAGAACACTTTTTTGAAAAACTATCTAAGAAAAGCTATCAAATAAGCAGTATATAAGCTAGATAAAAATTAAATAAAAATACCCTAATGAAGCTTAGCAACCAAATATTAATACCCTACAAGCTTTTAACCTAATTCACAACAACAAGATCACAATTAAATCAACTATTTTATTCAAAAACTTTTTTCTGTCAAATTGACTTTTTTGATTTTTGCACTAAGTTGACTTTGGTGAGTTTTGATCTTGATTTGTGGACTGATTATGTTGTATTAAACCATAAGAACATGAAATCTAGCAATATTAACAACTAATGAACTGATTTGAAGAATTTGGACCAAAAATCTTTGACAGATTATGAATGAGATGAGATTAAGAGTGATTTTGACTTTTTTACAAATGACCACTGGATTTTATGCTTGTTTTGAGTTTATTAGATCCTAAGTGACATGTATCAAGCACAAACAACAACCAATGAACACTGGATCACACTTATAACTACCAATCCAAACAACCTTTTTAACTGCACTAATGTTGGTTTTCAAAAGAACTTGGTGATTTGGACCACAAACTTGATTTCAAATGATCAATTATGCTTGCTTAGACTGATTTGAACATAGAAACACAGGTCTAATCCATAATTATTCAAAGTGATCAATATTGCTCTTTTGACAGTGAAAATGAAAATTGTATGCACAAATGATTTTAACAACTAAGAACTTAAGTTTAAGCTATATTATGACTAAATGACACAAAATAAGCACAAAGTACTCAGAGATAAGCAATAATAAGCACTAACACAGTGGAATGGAAATTTACACTAAAACTTGGACATTAAGAGATTGTAAATGGAAAACCTTTACTCTAGCTGTACTAGAGCTTCTTTATGCTCAACAAGCTCCAGCTTATTCAGAGAATAAGCTGGTAAAGTCCATCTTGCCCCTCCATTGTAGGCAACTTCCAAAGCTTTCCACAGTCAAATGCATAGGTACCCTGTATGATTTGTTTTCTGAATTTTTTATGTTTTTTATGTTTTCTTAAGTTTATATAAGTCCTAAGTGAGCTTATGACACAGAAACTTAAACCTTAAAACACCATTAAAGCTAAAACAGAATTTTGAATTTAGAAATGATGAAACTGGAATTTAACTTAGAACTTGGAATTTGTATTAATAAAAGATGAAATTACAACTTAGAAACAGATTACAACTACTTTTGATTGAAATTAACAACTGAAATTTGAAATTACATAAATTCGACTTATACTAAAACTAGATTATGACTAACTACTTTCTCCTTGCATCCTCTTCCTTTTATACTTGAGCTTAAGGGTTTCCCTTGGCCTTCTGAACAAATCCCAGCTGTCCAATTGCAAAATGGGTGATCCTAGCCTTCCACGTGTATTTTGGCGCCAAAATGAGAAATTGCAATTTGCACCTGTGGGGGTGGTGCATTTATTGTGGGGGGTAGTGGGTTAGGTGAAGTGGATTTGGGCGGTGGGATGTGATGGAGATGGTGGGTGTGAGGTGATGGTTGCAGGGCAAGTGGAGTGGTGGTGGTGTGAACGGGGAAGGAGAGGGGGAAGGGGGGTTATAATTTTTAAACAGTGGGTTGGGCTTGTGGGTTGGGCCAGAGAAAAGAAAAAGAAAAGGGCCGGGGTTTGGGTTTATGGTTTTGGATTTTGGGTTTATATAATAAGGATCCGTTTGGTTTGTTATTTTCACAAGGACTATTTATGTAAATTCTGGATTTTGAGGGGCCTGAGTTGTAAATTTTCCAAAGTTCTCAAAGGGTCCTTTCTTGCCAAGGTTGAATAGTGCAAGGACCAATGTTGACTTTTTCACTCTTGAAATTCCCAGGGACCATTTCTGCCATTTTGTGAAACTTCAGGGACCAAACATGTAATTTTCCAAATTTTTACCACAAGGACCAATTTTGTCATTGATGAATAGTACAAGGTTTATTTTTGATTATTTTCACTTTTTAAATTCACCAAGGACTATTTTTGACATTTTTCAAACTTGGGGGACCAAAGTTGTAAATTTGTGATTTTTGATATTCAAAGGGTTTGTTTTGACAACTTATGAATCCCCAAGGACCTTTTATGATATTTTGCATATTTTGAAATATCCAGGGACTAGTTTTGACAATTTGTGAAAGTTGAGGGACTGAAACTGCCAATTGTGCAAACTTTGTTTGTTTTTCATTTGTTTTCAAACATTTTGCATCTAGAACACATAAAACACACTTTTGGAATATTTTCACAATTTTGATGCATTATTTGGTGTTTTTGGATGTTTTGGCAGTTCAGATGATAGAAAAATGATGAGTATTTACACACTCATCACCTGCTCGAGCCTTGGATATAATTCAAGATATGGGTGACCACTCACAAAAATGGCACGATGAAGGTAGCACAAGAAATACCAGAGGAGGTTTAGAAGGTATGAACGCCCTTACTAATCAACTCGAGAACCTAGGAAGGGAAGTGAAGAAGCTCAAAGAAAGCGTTCATGCCATCCAAGTCGGATGCGACATTTGCGAAGGAGCCCAACTCGCAAAGGATTGCCCATTAATGGAAGAAGATAAAAAGGTAAAGGAAGTAAAATATGGGGATGGAAGACCATTCCAGGGTAATAGCAATGGATACCGGATGGGTGGACAAGGATTTAACTCCCGATTCAACAACCGAACAATGTATGGAGAAAGAAGACCGTCTCTCGAAGAAACCATCAGTAAGTTCCTAGAAGAATCTGCTAAAAGGGAAACCGAAAGAGAACTTTGGCTATAAAGTTTTCAAGAAGGAACGGAAGCCAATTTAAAATCTCATGACGATACTCTAAAGAACCTTGAAGCAAAAATCGATTTACTATCTAAAGATTTGCATGAACAAATGGTAATCAAGAAGGCTAAAGTTTGTGTAGCTATACCCATGAGCAAGGAACATATCGATGCTATCCCCAAAGGACCCATGCATTATGAAACCGAGTTACACCATAATGTTGTAACACAATTACGGCGTAATGAGTTGTCAGACAATGGAACGGCTGGCAAACCCAGGAAAAGCACTCAGGTGGATAAAGAAGAGCTGAAAATTTTCACTAGCAAAAACCACATCGACACCTTACAATAGAAAAACCACCCTAAAGCTCAATGTACTATTGAAAATAGGTACCATTGGTGCATACCTATTCCAGTTGAAAACAAATGGTCTTATGACCTATGGCCTTCATGCGATCCGAACAAAGAACTTTGTGATGGAGGTGGAGACAAAGAAAGGCTGAGAGGAAACAAACATTTGTGGACATCACCTCTTGATCAATTTCGGAAGAATTTAGAATGGAGAGGAACAATATCTTTCGACGAATGGGTACTGATTGTCTATGGGAATGTTGATAGGGATAAAAAGTTTGAAATATGGGCAGAAGTAAACCGGATCAACGATGACGACTTAACAATGGACAGCAATGAAAACCAAAATGAAAAAGGTAAGGAATTAAAACGTGCCACCAATGATGATCCATTCCCCGTTGAGGAAACTAATGACCAACTAGAAAAGAAAGACTGTGATAACGAGGTAGTCATGGAACATTGGTGCGAAAGAATAAGAATTAGTAACGATGATGGAGAGTCTTTTTGGGCATCATGTAATCCCTATGGAGATGAGTGCAATGGTGGAAACAGTAAAGAACGGATTGGAGATGTGTCCTACTACTGGAGGTCCACTAATGATAGAAAAAGATACGAGTTACCATGGGTCGACAGATTAAGTTTTAACGATTGAGTAAAAATCAAGTATGGAAAAGTTGACTACTTGGCTAAGGAAAAGATATGGCAAGAACATACGAGATGTATGGAAGAGCAAGAAGATTCCTATGAAGATCTTGATGAGGCTTGCGAGGCAAGTCCAGGTGAAGATAAAAACCAGCAAATTTTGAATTTAATTAAAGACAAGCTGGAGGACATTTGGTATAAAGGATCGGAATAAGATGATGATCTTAACGGAATTGTTGAATACCTTGATCTTCAAGGATATGATGAATTCACCAATTTGGATGACGAAGCTTACGAGCAATGATGAGGCGAAAAGTGTTACGCTTTTAGGGGGCATTTAGGCCCTAATCCATAATTATTTGATCAAATATTGCCTTAAATCGTTCCTTTTGTCATTTTAAGTACTTTGGAGAAGAAATCTAGAAAAGGAAGCATTTTGGACGTTTTTGGAGCATAAAAGTGAAGAAAACGACAAAGTCTCAAAATATGCTGGAAATAGTACCTGACGGCGTCACGCTTTACCAGGTGACGGCGTCACTCTTTGACAACAAGGTGGATGATTTTTGCACTAGACGCCCCAGAAAGATTTTGGAGATTTAACACGTGACGGCGTCACATGTAAATGGGTGTAGGCCGTCACGTTTTAGCCCAAAGGGAGACGGCCCAGAAGATTTTAAAAGAGGGACGGCGTCAGAAGTGGATCTGAACAATCCGAGAAGAGTTTTGGCGGCGAGGTGACGGCGTCACACTCTATAACGTGATGCCGTCAGATTGTAAAATCTATATATATTCGTCTAATTTTCATTCATTAGTGTGCAACTTTTGGGAGAACCCTAGGGATAAACCCTAGCTCGTATTTTACCGTATTTTCAAGGGTTTTTCACCCTTGAGACCTTGATGCTTAATTAAAGGAATACAACCCGTCATCCACACAATTACAACAAACCAATTAACCGGAAAAAGATAGCTAGGGAGTAAGGAAATCTAAGTAAACACATTTTTCTTTCATATAAATTTCACAACCATTTACTTTTTCTTGTTATTTTATTTTAATTGCAATAGTAGATATTTGGGTTAGTTGACTAGTAACTAATTCCGCCCACTCTTCAAAAAACCGAGATTTTTACTTGCTTTCATAAAACATTAAAATAAAAAAAGAATCATCCCTCAACCCTTAGACCTAATTAGAGTAGCTTTTCAAGCCTAACGACACTATTCCCTGAGAGAACGATCAATCCTCCGGTACTTGCCACTTCACTATACTACATCGGTCAGGTACACTGCCTGGTGGGGGTTGTAAGCTTCTCAAGATCCCTTGAGAGGTAAAACCTAAGTGCAAAGGTTGCAAAACCCACGCATCAAGTTTTTGGCGCTACTGCCGTGGAATAGTTATTGCGTAGGTTGAAATTTTTATTTTTACTTAGGTCTACTCATTAGATTCCTTTCTAGTGAGATTTTATTTTATTTTTCTAGGTTTTCTTTAGTCTATCTTTTTTCTTCGTTCCTTTATTCGTAACCATTACCATCCGACATCATGGAAGGTGGTAATATCCTTGATCCCAACAACCCACCACAACAAAACATACCCCAACCAAACCCACCTCCTAGAGCCCGTACTTTAGGAGAATACTCCCGTCCTAGCCACCAAGGATATCGAAACACCATTGAGCTCACCCAAGGAGCCAATGTGTCTCCCTTGCGATCCGACACCATCCGGTTGGTGCAAAGCGGATGTGCATTCCATGGACTTCGTTCTGAAGATCCAAATCAACATCTCTAGGACTTTATTAAAATCATAGATTCCATAGACCTTGATCTTACTACTCGAGAGACTACCCGATTACGTCTCTTTCAATTCTCTCAACGAGACCAAGCTAGTCAATGGCTAGAACGTCTACCCGTAGGATCCATCACCACTTGGGATAATCTCACCACTCGCTTCCTTGCTCAATTTTTCACACCGGGAAGAACCACAAAGCTAAGGAATGACATCTTGATGTTCCAACTTAACAACGTCAAGGCGAAACTCTCTACGAGGCATGGACTCGATTCAAGGACTTACTCCAAAAAGTCCCTCACCATGGCATAGACCTTTCGCTCCAAGTCCAAATTTTCTATGACCATATCAATATCCCCACGAAGCAAACGATTGACCAAGCGGCCGGTGGCAAACTACGTGATCTAAGTGCGGAACAATCATGGGAACTCATAGAAGATCTTGCTCTCTATGACAACGAAAGTTGGAATTATCCCCGTGATTTGAACAAAATGGTCAAGGCAATATCTTTGCCTTCGAATAATTCAAGCACTTCTGACCGTAGGATCATGGAACTTGAGGACCAAGTCAAGTATCTAATGAAATCCTACGAAGCTCCTAAACCTTCAAGCCAAGTGAACAAAATCACTTCTTCATGTGAGTATTGTAGTGGTCCCCACGACACTCGAGATTGCATGGAACTCCCCGAACAAACTTTTGCAGACTACGCATCCTCGCGTACCGACGGAGCGGGAGAAAAGTGGTACACTTTCAAACCCAAGCCAAACCCTTACGGTGATTCTTACAACCCCTCTTGGAAAAATCACCCAAACTTTAGGTGGAAACAAAACCAAAACACGACCCAAACAATCCTTCCAATCCACCTAATCATTTTCAATCGAACGGTTCATCCTCAAACCGTACTTTCAATAACAATTCCTCCAATAATTATGGTAGTACCAATAACCTTGAGGGAATGATGTCTAAGTTTATGGCATCTCAAGAAGCTCGTATGGCTAAGTTCGAATCCGAATTTAATCAACAACAAACGGAGATGACCAATAAAATAGACAACTTATTGAAAGCATTCAACAACCAAGGGCGCCATCACAAAATAAGGACGCTAGGAACACAAGTAGCGGACCCCAAATCAAGGACCCCTCACCCTCCAAACATGTCTATTTTGTTAATGTTGTCACTATTAAGCCAATCACTAAAAATGAAATAGATAGTGAACATTCGGAGGAAATTAAGAAAGTTGAGGTGAGTAAGGAAAGGGAATTAGAAGAAGTAGATGATGGAGAGGACTACTTCAATAGGTTGCCCACTAAGGAAGAACGTGCATACCATAAGGATTTATTCGATGACCCCGAGACACCATACTTCCTAGGTAACCCAATCATCAAAACAGGTGGCCCTTCCAACATCAATATACCATGCAACATAGGTCACTTGCATGTTTGGAAGGCTTCCATAGACCTTAAATCCCCCATAAACATCATGACTAGAGCCTACTACAATCTGATAATGAAAGAGTAGCTTGGATTTAGGATATTTCCTAGCAAGGGATGGATAAGCAATTTTGTAGGTAGAGTTAAGGGATTACATGTTTATGTAGGGAATTTCACCTACGTCACCGACTTCGTGATTGTTGAAGATATTCGTCCGGTAATAGATGCATGCTTAACTCAAGTAGTTTTTGGAAAGCCGTTTGTTGAGGCCTCTAAAATGAATTATGACCCATCTCTAGGGATAGTTAGGTTCAAGGATGAGACCGATGATATAGCTTACCAAATGCCATATAAGATAGAGCATTACCGACTCTTGTCAAACATTGAGAAGGAGCATAAGCAAGCGGTCTACTATAGGAATGATGATGATAGACGTAGAGGAGTAGACTATGTTGAGTAGAATATTTGGTTTCTACAAAGAATGCTTGCAACTAGGTCCGGAATATAAGACTAAACCCGATGATAACCTAGAAACCGTGACCAATGATGAAGTCACGTAATAGGGAGTGACTTTGAGTCTAACTACAAGACTCGTTAATCAAGAAAAGCGCTTCTTGGGAGGCAACCCAAGCTTTATTTGTTTTGTTTGTTTGTTTATTTGAATTTATTTGTTTCCGTATGTATGTTTTATTTTTATTGTTATTGATTCATGCTTCAAATTAAAATTGTGAAAATGCTTTATTTTGTTTTTAAACTTCGTCTTAACTACATATAAAGGTATTTTGCAAAAAGATAAGTGTAAGGGAAATCTAAATTTGTTTATAAGAACGAATTGGAACATTAATTGTAGCAATATAAAATGAACATACATATTAGTATTTGTTTGAGTCAAATGCTTGTATCGAGTCATAATGAAATTTTGCGGGATTCCAGGAAGTAAGGTAATTGTTTTTTCCAGAAATTTTCCGGAAACTAAACATAAGAATTCTGTCAGATCAATTCTGACGGCGTCAGCCTTTAAAAGCTGACGGCGTCAGGTACTGATTCCAGAAAAAGTTTTTAAAATTTAGTTTTTCTGCCGGATTATGAAAATTACTGCATCTTTAATTCCAGGAATCTATAAAACTTTCATTCCACAAGCATTATATCCTTATATAGATTTTGCCGCCGATTTTACGCAAGGTTTGCCTAGATTGTTTTCTCAGGTTTAACAGGTTACATTGGACAAGAAGATGAACATGGAATCAAGTTCGTGACATCAAGCTTTTGGCGTCGCTCTGATCTTCGAGCTTTTACATCATCTTGGAAGAAGATCTAACCATGTTACCACACGATCCACATCAAACGAATCAGGGGAGTATTTGTTTCATTCTTTCATTTTCTTTACTTTTACATCTTTTAGGTGAACATTGGGGACAAACATTGGGGACAATGTTCGGTTTAAGTGTAAGGGGGTAAATAAAGACACCTTAGAAAATGCTTTAACGCTTGATTTTTGTTTTGTTTAATGGTAGATGTGTAATAAAACCGAGAGAAATATTTGTTAGGCCAATTTTAGCGCTAAATTTAAAATTTTTTACAACATATAGTAGTGAAACTTTAGTCTTAATAAGCGTCTCATGGATAGGGAATTGTATGACTAGCACAAAAACCGTACCACTCAAAAATTTTCCCCCAAATATGTGAGGTTCACCCCTAGAATTGTTAGGAAAAGCATTCATTTTTGATGCTTGTGTGTGTACCAGTAGCTTATAGATTCTAGAACTTGCGTTAGTGACCATCCCAAATCCACAAGTGAGACTACATTCGTGTAGTTAGATTTACTACATGATAAGAGGCATTAGGATAACCCTTGTTTTACACCCGTATTATAATTACATTGACTTCATTGGTCAAGTAATTCTCCCACACCTTAGCGTTGTACTCATTTTTAGTACACGATACCCCTAGTACACCCTTAGAGCCTATCTTTTCATTTCTAACTTTAAGCATTTTACTTAAAGGAAGAATTTGTTTACAATCCACCCAAATGTACACCCAAATCGCCTTAACCTACCTTGTATGCACTCATCTTTAGTGCATTATTGTGACAACATTTGTTTAAACCCTTAGTTAATTGTCTAATTGATTACATGGTTGCTAAGTCGAGTCATATCCTTGTACATATTGTTTTGGGACGATTGGGACTCATGGGTAAAGTACTAATGTAATGGAGTAATGGGGAAGAACATCAATTATTACCCCCATATGTGCGTTAATATTTCAATGTACTCCAAGTTTTTGAATTATCTTAATTCGAGTCATTAGAATAGTTAATTGTAAAGTATGTAAAAGTTCAAGTGTAAGGGGAGAACCGAGGCCCCTTTGATGTATTATTTTTGATGGCAGGGCAAGAGTGTATGAAAAAAAACAAAAAAAAAAATCGAAAAAACAAGAAAAACGAAAAAAAAAATTTTGGAAAAAGAAAAGTAGAAAAAATATACGGACTACCATCCCCCTTTCATTTTATCTTTATTTATGTTTATGTTATTTTCTTTTTAGCTTAAGTTGAGTCGAGTCTTGGCTTAGCAACGCCACTTTGTGCATGTATTTGATCAAGATAATTAACTCGCCACCACTAAAAATACCCTTTATTCCAACAAAACCGTGTTTATCATATCCCTACACCTAACATTATAACCCTTTGAAAAGCCCTCTTTGATAGTTTATCTTAGGTGCTTACGCCTAGTGGAGGAGGTTTTTGATCCTTTCCCAAGCCTATGGTAATCTATTTGCTATGACAGGTAGTGAGTGATATTTCTTCTATTTCCATTTAGTTATATAGGTTAATAACACCCGAGAGATGAGAGTATCCAAACACTATTTGTGAGGTGCTAGTGTATGATTTCCGTGCTTGCTATGACTAGGGTGGAATAACTATTTGTTGTAATTACTTTTATATTAGTGTTAAATGACCCCTAGCTCATATTTTGATTGGAATAAAAGCGCATTTGCTTGATGACAAGCAAATCTCAAGTGTAAGGGTATTTGATGAGGCGAAAAGTGTTACGCTTTTAGGGGGTCATTTAAGCCCTAATCGGTAATTATTTGATCAAATATTTCCTTAAATCGTTCCTTTTGTCATTTTAGGTACTTTGGAGAAGAAATCTGGAAAAGGAAGCATTTTGGACGTTTTTGGAGCATAAAAGTGAAGAAAACGACAAAGTCTCAAAATATGCTGGAAATAGTACCTGACGGCGTCACGCTTTACCAGGTGACGGCGTCACTCTTTGACAACAAGGTGGTTGATTTTTGCACTAGACGCCCCAGAAAGATTTTGGAGATTTAACACGTGATGGCGTCACATGTAAATGGATGTAGTCCGTCACGTTTTAGCCCAAAGGGAGACGGCCCAGAAGATTTTAAAAGAGGGACGGCGTCAGAAGTGGATCTGAGCAATCCGAGAAGAGTTTTGGCGGCGAGGTGACGGCGTCACACTCTATAACGTGATGCCGTCAGATTGTAAAATCTATATATATTCGTCTAATTTTCATTCATTAGTGTGCAACTTTTGGGAGAACCCTAGGGATAAACCCTAGCTCGTATTTTACTGTATTTTCAGGGGTTTTTCACCCTTGAGACCTTGATGCTTAATTAAAGATAAGTCTTCTTCCAAATCAATCAATATGTCTATGTGTTGTTTGATTATATCTTATGCTTGTCTTTTAATTAAAATGCTAGGCTAGGTCTTTCTTGTGTTTGCTTAGATCTAATGAAACCTAGATATTTATTACATGTTGTTGGTTTGTTTGTGATTGTTGTGGGTGGTTGAAGTCGATGTTAGGCTTAAGAAAACTGGCTAACCTCCTATACGGTAACTTGCTTGAACGTCTTAAGAAACATTAATCGGATGTGTACTACGATTATATGGTTGTATTTAATGCATAAGCGAATTCTAGTGATCCCATGTTAGGAGCTTTAAGTCGGCTCGACATAGGAGTGAAGTAGGAGCTTATAGAGTTAGGGAAGATCGTACACGGCCCTACGAATGGTTTAAAGGAATACAACCCGTCATCCACACAATTACAACAAACCAATTAACCGGTAAAAGATAGTTAGAGAGTAAGAAAATCTAAGTAAACACATTTTTCTCTCATATAAGTTTCACAACCATTTACTTTTTCTTGTTATTTCATTTTAATTGCAATAGTAGATATTTGGGTTAGTTGACTAGCAACTAATTCCGCCCACTCTTCCAAAAACCGAGATTTTTACTTGCTTTCATAAAACATAAAAATACAAATAGAATCATCCCTCAATCCTTAGACCTAATTAGAGTAGCTTTTCAAGCCTAACGACACTATTCCCCGAGAGAATGATCAATCCCCCGGTACTTGCCACTTCACTATACTACATCGGTCGGGTACACTGCCTGGTGGGGGTTGTAAGCTTCTCAAGATCCCTTGAGAGGTAAAGTGCAAAGGTTGCGAAACCCGCGCATCAAGCAACGCCGGTGTAAGTTGCTAGGGATCCCAAACAAGAAACCTCCTCCTATTCATGCTGAAACTTTTGAGGTTACCCGATATTCAATCAGGCCAGATGAAAAGTTCACCAATATTGTTAGTCAAGCAAGGAAGGAGTTCTCGCAAATATCAGCAAATGTAGCATGGATCCGCCAGAACTTAATGAAGGAAATGGACGGGCTTGGACAAGTTCGTCGACCACCCACATGACCTACCATGGGAATGAGTCTAACTTAAAGANGTGTAAGTTGCTAGGGATCCCAAACAAGAAACCTCCTCCTATTCATGCTGAAACTTTTGAGGTTACCCGATATTCAATCAGGCCAGATGAAAAGTTCACCAATATTGTTAGTCAAGCAAGGAAGGAGTTCTCGCAAATATCAGCAAATGTAGCATGGATCCGCCAGAACTTAATGAAGGAAATGGACGGGCTTGGACAAGTTCGTCGACCACCCACATGACCTACCATGGGAATGAGTCTAACTTAAAGACTCGTTAATAAACAAAAATGCTCTTACGGGAGACAACCCGTATTATCCTTTTCTTTGTTTATATTGGTTTGTATGTTTGTCTTTTATTTTTGCGGGAATTGGAGCATGGAGGAGCGAGAGAATCTGTTTACTACAAAAACTGATGCTCTCGGATCAGCACTTACGGCGTAACCCAGTCTTACGACTACGCCGTAACCATCCTACCGTAGCTGATCTCTCTAGGTTTTCTCTAATTACGGCGTAACCCATTTCCTTGGTTACGCCGTAACACTTCTCTGAGGTATATCCCTTAAAATCTTTTCAAACATACTAAACTTGTATTAGTAATTAAATGAACTTTGTGGGTATGTTCCCTGTAAGCCCTCACGAGACTTAACTCGTCCACTTGGGACACCAAGTGGTTTAAAAGGCTTGTTGCATACGCTAAATGCAACTGTGATTCCTATGAAGGCTTGTTGAAGGTACGATAATTTCTCGTGATCCTTCATTCATTTTTGGAGCAAATTTCAGGGAAGTTCTCACTCTAATTCTACCTTCTCTTCACATCTACTTCATTTTTAGTACAAAAGGGACTTTGTACATTACAAGTGGGGGGACGGGAGTAGAATTATCTTGAACTTTATTAGCCCTCATTTTTCTAGTTTATTTTGAAAAATGTTGCCATTTTTAAACTTTTGACATGTTTTTCTTAACGGAACTAGAATAGACCTTAGCCGAGCGCATTTAACCCTTGAATTAATATGGTGAGGATTAGCCTATTCAGTTTCACCTTGTTTACCCAAATCCACCTAAATATTGAGTGTGCCGGTAGTTTTGTAAACTTTAGAACTTGGCTTTTACATCATTTCAAACCCATAGACGAGTAATGTGCTAGACACGTTTGGAAGGGACAATTTTAGAAGGCAATATTTTAGGATTATCACCCAAATAACCTTATATGTGTGTGTTTATCGATTAGTCATCTCGACTTCTCGACCCCCGTGTAAACCCTTTTGTTGCACTCATCTTTAGTGCAAGATACCCCTAGCACACACTTTTTGAGCCATTCCTTTCGTTTCTTACCTAATATATATTGTTTTGATACACCATTACACCTTAGCCTACCGTGTAGTCTAGTCTATGATTGGGAAGTTGCTCTTTGCCCTAGTTCGAGGTCTAAGTGGATGAATTCAGGAATCACACCTACAAAGACATATCATTGAAAATCATTTGAAGACCCCCAAAATTCTCATGTATGGTTCATCTCAAGTGGGGGGATGTATATTGTTTGTATAAAAAAACTATGTGAAATTCCGTATGTAGATACTTGAAATAAACAGGTGCACCAATGTATAGCACCTTGTTGAAGAGCTTATCAAAGATATAGTATCGAAGAGGCCACTTCGGTCACAATTGAAGAAAAGAGTTGGTGAATAATTCTACACCAACATGAAGACCAAGTTTTGTGCCCATAATGACGTCCTCTAATGGCACATTTACTTGCTATGATCCAATTTCTGCGTTTAGAAGCTTAGACCTTGGGCAAATGGTAAATGGTGCTGACTTAGTTGTAGGCTTAGACTATTTGCTTCTTATTTTTCATTTTACACAAATTATGTGAAATCCCATGTCTATTCCTACCCTTAGTCGTGAATCATGCTTAGGTGAAGGATTCGAGCAGGTCTTGGTGTCTTGCCCGATGTTTCGGTCATGTATCATTTCCTTTGTCGCTTTCGCCGTAGCATGTTAGTAACGACACCACACCCCTAACCTTATATTTGTTCACCCAATGTTGCCTTCGAGAGTTGATCCAACCTTAGCTCTAGTGGGGGAGTTTTGTGTAACTGCCAAGCTTATGATAGAATACATACTATGACTGTGCAATGAGTGATCACCTCAAAAATTGACACTTAGAATATAGAGAGAGTGAGTATTTGTTTCCCTTTTCGTGAGGTGTTCGGCTTTGAGAAATTCTAGCGTAGGATATTTTTAAATTCATATTTCCCGAGTAGTATTGGGGGATATCTTTTTGAGAGTACTTCTAATAGGGACTAGTTGAGGGCAAGTAGAGTTCAAATGGGGGGATATTTGATAACGTCAAATAATCCTGATATTTAAGTGTCCACCCTATTATGCTCATTTATATTAATGATTATGTGGATATATGCTATTATTCCTTCATATTTTGTACCCAGGTTACAAGTGAGCATAGGAGCTAAAGAGACGAGGAAATTGGAAAGAACGTGTAAAGATAGACATATCCAAGTATGCTGGAAGAAGCTATGGCGTAACTCAATCTCTCAACTACGCCGTAGCTAGGATTCCTACTAAGTAGACCAAAGTTAACACGGGTCAAGAGTTACGGTGTAACTAATTCCATGGTTTACGCCGTAACAATCACAAGTCTTGAAGAATCCTCAGATTTGAAGACTACGCCGTAACACCATTATGGAATACGGCGTAGCAACGAGTACGAGAGTAGTCCAGGCTCAAGAATTAACTTACGGCGTAACACACCTTTTGGATTACGGCGTAATGAAGACTACAAGAGTTATCTCAGATACGATAAACACTCTATGGTGTAACACATTTGGAGATTACGACGGAGAAGAAACCCTAAATCACTATTACGGCGTAACATTTCATCACCTACGCCGTAAACTATGGATCTGGATAAGATTTCACCAATTACGGCGTAACACATTTCATAGTTACGCCGTAACTCCCGACGGGCCTATAAATACAGCCCTAATTTGTGCATTTTGACAACAACTTTCTCACACACAATGTCAGAGATCGTTAGGAGCTTTTAGGAGCCCTTCTACAGCAGCATACGAAGGCTTTCCAAGGGAGAAATCACACTTCAATCACCATAAGTTTTAGCATTTCATTATTTCATTTACATTTCGAATACATGGATCTTGTAAACTTTGTTTAGAGTGTTAATTCTAATATGATCGACTAAGCACCTCTGGTGCTAGCCTAGTTATGTTGCCTATATTGTTTTAATCATGTTTCCGCACTTTTCTTATATGCTTTTACGTTTGTGCATGCTTAGTTTATCTTGAGAACCTTTTATTTCGGTAGTTTTGATATGCGGATGTATCCGTTACGCTAGCTTTAATTGAATTAAGACCCCAATTGAGTTAGTAGGCTAGAAGAATAGACCATAGGACACTAACCTGATGGATTGCAAGGAAATGGGAGGGATGACAACTGACCATACTGCCTCGTGTGCAAATTGACCATAGGATCACCTTCCGTACTTGATAAACTTAAGAAGTTAGAGAAATGGCCTATGATCGTGACAACGGGCCATTAGAGATAAGTCTAGCATGTAGTGGCACTTAATGACTCAAACCCGTCTACCATACGTCGGCTTACTTGCATGGGGAATACCTGTGGTTCCTGACAAGATTCGGGGGAGATAGGCTAGGGAACTTGACCATATGCACCTAGTGATATATGTCCGCCCCACCAAAAGCATAAGATTAGTTTAATAGGGAATATGACATAAAATGATGTAGGAGAAGTAACTAGGCTAGTACACTTTTCTCCCACTGCTCACAACCTTTACTTTATTTGCTATTTGTTTTCTAGTTTCATTTTATTTCCAATTATCAATCAATTATCTCTTTTAATTAAATTTGTGACATTAGACTTAGACATAGTCCGCACCACATAGCTCTTGGGACGACCTCAGAGTTACCAATACTATCCTACTCACGACTGGATTCTCTGTCCGTTAGTGCAACTAGGTAGACCTTAGGTAAAACGAGTAATTATAAATATTAGAACCTGGTCGGTAAAACCTGCATCAACGGCGTACCTTCTAGGAAGTACGGCGCACTTATCTGAACAGTTACAAGAGAAGAGTTATTACTTGCATTCATTGAGAGGCCGATCATTTGCCTACATTTAGATAGGTTGGGTCATTCGTAACCAGAGAAATAACCGTTGGTAGTACGAAGGGGGAATTGGCCCAAATCCAGAAGAATGGGTCTGGGCTTTCGAAAAGATAAAAGGAGAACCACAAAGTCAGGAAAAGGGGCAACACAAAGAGAAGGATCACTAGAATTAGTCCAAGGTTGTACTCGAAGTCCAAATGCTGTGACAGAGGCTAGGAAAGGAGTAGAGTGGAGTTTTTTCTGTGAAAACCATTTGGTCAATCATTTGTAATCATTAGTATAATTCTAAGTTTAATACAATTTGAATTATGAAGTTTATGAAATCTATATTGAATGATATGAGTTTTGCTATTGAGATAATGGAGTAGTCGACTTATGTTTATTTGGGTGATGTAGTTATATGATTGTTTGCATTTACATGATTGCTTGCAATTGAATATCAATGTTGCAAAAATGGGCCTAGGCGGCCTTGTAATCGGCGATTACAAGGTACACGGCCTTCCACCTTGTTGAATTTTACAAGGTAATCGGCCTTGTAATCGGCTATTAGACGCTACAGGGTGGTCAACCGCCTCACTACCGACTCATGATTTTTGCAACATTGCTATTGATACTATTTATAAGTTCAGTTGATGAGATGATGTTTGGATCATTGTTAGTTGTTTGATGTATCTATGTGATACAAGTAGGTCGAAAGGGTCTATTGCTTTGATATTATTTCTAGTTGTTTATCTATGGCAACTTGGTGTTTGCCTTGTAGAAATTGGCCAACAAAACATCTATCAACCCAACCATAGTCTTGTTTAATGCCTGATCTCATGTCTAACAAACTTGATTAGGAAATTGGCTTGTTTATACTTCTGTTATGAACCTATCTTATTGCGTTTGATATATTAAGAATTATAGGTCGAAAGAAATTCTTAATATGTTGGATAATTATATGTTGGAGTGATCACCCGTCATCTCTTGCTTATATACCTTTTTCATGATTGCTAGCTTATCTTATATGTGTTTACCTTCGTGTTTCTCAGCCTAAATAAACATATCTTTAAATCATATTGTTACACAATCTAATCAACCAAATTACTAGTCTCTTGATAAGTGACAATCTTTAGACTATTGCTTTTTAACAACTGTTAACTTGGCTTTTCACCAATTCCTTGGGACGACCTGGTCTTACCTAAAAAACTTTACTATAAACAGGGGTTATACTTTACCCATGTGTTCTGTGTATTAAAAATCGGTAAAACTAGTACTATAAATTTAAAGCTTTATTAAGACATCAAAGTTTTTGGCGCCGTTGCTGGGCATTGGTATTGATAAAATAAAGTTGCATAAGTGTTTTGAAACCTTTTTATAATCATAGCCGTAAAGTTTTTTGACAAAATGAATAAAAAATTATTTTCTGAGACTGAGTGTACGTCGCACTTGCAACGTTGTGCGCTGTATTCTCTGGAAAAATTCAAACTACGCCGGTTTTCTTATCCAAACTGCCGTACTTTCTGGAAAAATTACAAAATGTTTTCTAAGACAAAAACAAACAAACACAAAAACTTTTTAATACTTAAGTTCAAAGCTGAGAACATGAGAATTGCTTTTTATGTGCTTTTGGTATTTGGATTGATGCGTTTATTTATATGTTATGATTCATCAAAAATACAAAAATATTTGCTTATTTGGTTAATTAGATATTTTCTTGCTTTTAAATGTTTATGTATAATAATTATATGGACTATTTGCATGAATAGAATTCTGAGATATTTTAAAGAAAATAAAAAATATGAGACTGAAAACAGGGGAAGTACGCCGCACTTGTTCTCAAGTACGTCGGTCTTTCCTGAAAACTTTCGAAATAATACTAAGATTAAACAAGAAGTACGCCGTACTTGTAGCCAAGTACGTCACACTTTTATGACAAAATCTTCACATAAGACTAATATCTTATTCATTATGATTAAACCGATCCGTCTTTTGATTTATGAATGTTTGCTGATGTTATTGGAGTGCAAAATATCATTTAGTTTTATTTGTACTAATATACTAATGTTCTATTTGATGTTATGTTGTCAAACATTAGAAATGGAATCAAGTACTGGACGAATGTGTCTCGATAAGGGAAATGCTTTATCTGAGAAAGATCAAGTGGAAAGTGAAGGAACTTGGCAAGGGGCGGTTACTTTTGATATAACAGACATTGAGAAAAAGAATGAACAAAGGATTCACATTTTTAACAGGATGGAGATAGAAGAATGTTACATGAAATTCATTACTCCTTGCCATGTGGAAAATATCTACACTAATGATGCTGTAGCTGACTTGGATTATAGCAGAAACTTTTTGTCAAAGGAATTACTGAAAAGACTTGGGTTGAGCTTTGAGGAAAGGGAAGATGGAAGAAAGGTGATCAATAAGAAATTACTGGTTTAGATGAATGTGGACGTATTTCTGGTAGAATTTTATGTCAACTCTAGTGAAAATGAATGGGAACCTAGTGTGATACTTGGAAGACCTTTCTTGGTACTAGCAAAGGGAATTGTGGACTTTGCTAATGGTCTGCTAACTATTTACCAAGATACCACTGGGATTGAGAAGAATTTTGAAAAACTATATATTCTAGTCTCTGAAATGAATGGGGGGACTAAAGTTTTTTTATCCATAGGATGGCAGATGAAGAAGAAGTTGGAGAAAAACATATCACACCATGCTATGTGGAGGGATTATATGCCTCTGATGGTATCTTGGATCTTGATATTGAAAAAAATCTGATTTCTCAAGAACTTGTAACTCAACTAGGTCTGACATATGAGGTTTTGGAGAATGGTGATAAGAAAATTTATAAGAAATTGCTTATGGACCTAGTTGGAGAAACTAAGGATGATTCTATTGAAAAAAACTAAGGGTTATTACGTAGAATTCTATGTAGAAGATGATGTGAAGTCAGGTGTAATCTTAGGAAGGACATTCATGGAGCATACTAGGAGCATTGTTAATTATCATCTAGCAGAAATTACTCTTTATGCAGAAATAAGTGGGGATAATGAAACACAAACACCATTAGGAACTGAAGCACCTACTTCTGAGAAACAACCTACTGCCATACCGCAGTACAAACTGAGTGATATCATGTCACCTCGTTATTTCCGGGCCTGAAAACACTGAATGATGATAGGAGTGGCAACATAGGCTCCTAAGCTTGTTTTATTTCTTTTTATTTTTATTTCTATGTTATTTTTCATGATTCGAATAAAACGTACCAAAACATTGTAATCCTGGAAAGTTAAGGATTGTTTTGATGAATGAATGAATATTATGAAGTTTGATTATATATGGATTGAACATTTTTACATTTGCATACTAGTTAAAATTGTTAACTGTTGGAAAAATTACAGGAAGTACGCCGCACTTCTAAGCAGGACAATATATATCTAAGAAAAATCTGTCATTATTCACAAGTTTTATAATACACGTATTTGTGAGACCGTCGCACCTCACTTGATCAAAATTCCAAAAATCTTTGAAGATATAATCAAAAAATTGAGAATAAGAGAAAATGAGAATACCTATCTGATTAGGGAGAGATAATATATAAATAATCAAAAAATCATTTTTAGGGTTAGGGTTTGGCCTTGATCACTATTTTGCGGAATAAGAGAAAATGAGAATACCTATCTGATTAGGGAGAGATTAAGAGAAAGTGATAAAAAGAAAATGATGATATAATTATGGAATGAAGAAAGTTATTTACAATGTCATGATCATTAGGGAAGAATGATAAGTTAAAACTGCTTATTAAATAGATGATATAATTATGGAATGAAGAAAGCTATTTACAATGCCATGATCATTAGCGAAGAATGATAAGTTAAAAATGCTTTGTTGAGGCAACATGATCAAGATCTCCTAATGTTTTGATGATGACAAATAAACCTTCGAAACACATAAAATAACAAAACGGTAGCCAAAATTCCCCGAACCCCATACCTGCTCCTGACGCATCACCCACGCGTCAATGCGTGGATGACGCGCCAGGCAACTGTATGGTTCGGGACGAATTCAGAAAGTCGGCTTTCCCCTTACCTGACAAATGTGGATCTTTCAATACAGGTATGAATATGCTATGTGCTTAATTGAGAACACTCGAAACGAGTTTTGGGATTAGAGAGATCCAACTTTTTAAGCACCCACTTACGGGAAAACGCCAACTCATGTTTTCTAACTCTCACCTCTAGCCAAGGATTTTCTAAACTTAGGGAGCTTATATAGTTCACGTAACATCACGTGAAAGCATCCATATGCTCATATCCCGTACTTACGTCTTCTCTAATCACGTAACGGGTTTACTCCCTTATTGGTCAAACTAAGTCCAAGGTCTCTTTGCGTAAACGCATCCTTACCCGCATGGGTTATGCTTTACATCAAGGCAAAGCACTTGACTTGTTTGTATCAAGGTGTTAGTTGAGTACGTCGAGTCGTGGAAAGTCACGAGTTATGAAACTATGGATTCTCGACGTTGTGTTACTTGGACTTATAAGTAACCTATGATTTTCTCAACTTATAATCTTAATTGTCTAAACCTTTTCTTCTTAATGACAATTAGATTATTTACTAATCTTTCCTAATCTTTTCTTAATCTCACTTTTACAAAAGTCAAACCATCAAATCTCCCACAATCCTTCCCAAAAATACCTTCACAACAACCTCTTAATATTCCTTACACTCCTTACACAAAAGTGTACTCCTTGTCCCTTCACATACTCCCACACAATATTCCCTCACTTTACCAACTTCCCATACACTTTCTTATACACATACATACACTTCCCTATATACACAAATACACTCTTTTCTACACACACACATCCTTACACACACATACTCACACACACACACACACCTTTATTTTCAAAATACACACACTTCAATCACATACCTCTCTTCACACACACAAGGCTCCCCATTCAATCACTCTTACATATTCCTTACACATACAACTCACTCCCTATACACATCCCATCCTTACAACACATATCTCATACTCCCAACAACTTTATTTTCAAATTTACACACACTACTCACAACCATCCCACTCTCCACACACACAAGGCTCCCCATTACATCCATACTTACATATTCCCTTACACACACACATTCCAACTCTTATATTCCTTACACATCTTCATATCCCAACTTTCCACCAAACCTTTCTCTCTAAGAAAAGGAATATGCTTTGGAATATTCTTTCTCAACCCAACCATGGTTCACTTCTAACCCAGCCATGGTTAGTTCTCTACACTTAACCTTGGTTAACTCTTAACCACACCAAGGATGGAATATTCCCTTGGATATACTCTTCTAACCTAACCATGGTTTATTCTCTACACACTCTTCTAACCTAACCATCGTTACTTCTTAACCCAACCTCTCACACTCTTCCCTATAGAGGAATATCCCATGGCATATTCTCTTCTCTATTATGCTATGTGAGGAATACCCATTCTACCCCTACCAAATTATCCTTTCTACTTTTCTACCTTTGGTATTTGGTATTCTCATAAACACTTCACAAAACATTTTCCAAATTGGCTATTTGAGTTGGTAAACCTTAGATTGATTAATGTTAAGGCTTAGTGTGAAGTACAATTAGGGGTTTAGCAAGGGTAGGTATTTACAAGACCAACACCCAACACTTGGGAAAATCCTACAGTGACTCTGGCGCGTCACCCACGTGTTGACGCGTGGGCAACGCGCCGGTCTCGGTAAAATATTCCCAAGTTTGGGTCTTGGCCTATAAATACCCCCTTGCCTCTTGTATTCCTCACCCCTTGCCATTATTCTTTCTTTCTACATTCTTTCTCTCTAATCTCTCTAATTCTATCTTGTGTTCTTAGTTAAACACACTAACATCTTTGAAAGAACACATCTCCTTGCAAGGGAAGAATCACAAGAACTTAATCCACTCTTGTGATTGTGTCGAGGGTCTTCTTATCTTTACCCTTTCTATTACAATCGAGTCTCTAGGTTAGGTTAGGGCTTGATTAAACAAACACTTATTCATTCATTCAATTGTTTGTAAGGGAAGTCTTGTGTCTTGGTGACCAAGCCTAGATCATTGGGGATCTAGTTGGGGTTTGATACTTCCGGTGGGAAGTCTTGGCAGTGGTCTTGGTAACCCTTAGGTGAAGTCGAATCGCGAGATTCTTTTGGGTGGTTTTCGAGGGCGGAATACCGTTGGTGAGTAACTCCTTCTTTGTGAGCATCGATATTGGTGAATATCGGTGGAGTGAAGTTGTTGGGTCTATTAGATTTGATGATACAAAACAATCAAGAATGAAACAATAGGGACTTAATACGACAAGAAGGAATTCTACAAAAGATGGAGAAGGACTTGCTTGCAAAAGAAGTTTTATTTATTAGTCCTTCATAGTATTTTGTAAACTCTAAATCTCTATTATATAAAGAGATCAAGGGCTAGGGTTTTTAATAAGTCTTCCATAATGTAGTCGACTAAAGGTGTGTGTGTGTAACCTAGACGTAGGTTATAAACGTCTAGGGTTAGTTGTTAGTTAGTTAGTTAGTTTAGCCTCAAGAATCAGTTGATTCCTGTTTACAAGATTAGATTGTAACACGTTCTACCTTGATCAAGTAGAATTGGGGCTTGGAGGAAAACGTATGAATGAAAAACCTTGTTCATAATAATGTTATACTTTTATTGAATATTCCGCTTTCATTGTTATGTATCCTAGATAATATGAGGTCTAAATGATGCGCGTGGATTGCAACACGCACTACGTTTTACCTCTCGAGGGATCTCGAGAAGCTTGCAATCCCCACCAGGCAGTGTACCTGACCGATGTAGTATAGTGTAGTGGCAAGTACCGGGGGATTGATCGTTCTCTCACAGGGAATAGTGTTCGTTAGGCTAAAGGCTACTCTAATCTAGGTCTAAGGGTGGAGGAAGATTCTTTTTGTATTTTTATATTTTATGAAAGCAAGTAAAATCTCTGGTTTTGGAGGAGAGGGCGGAATTAGTTGCTAGTCAACTAACACAAGTTATCTACTTTTATACTACTTATATTTTTGTATTTTTGGTTTGGAGAAAATCAGTGGTGGAGAGTAGTGTTTACTTAGATTTCATTACTTCCTAACTATCTTTTACCATGTAATTAGTATGTTGAGTTTGCGTGGATGACGGGTGTATTCCTAACAAGTCGTAGGGAGTGCGTTCAATTCCCTAACTCTATAAGTTCCTACCTCACTCTATGACGATACGTCAAGCATCCTATCATGAGCTCACCGATAGCAACCTATGCATGAAATACTACCTTAAAATCGATTAACGCACATACGATTCACGTTTCTTAAGACGTTCAAGCTTGTTACCGTATAGGAGGTTAGCCAGTTTTCTTGAGCCTAACATTGATGGAACATTCACCCAAACACAATCACAACATACACATCATATGATAATCAATAGTTAGGTTTCATTAGATCTAAGCAAACACAAAGTAAATTAGCCTAGCATGTTGAAAGAAAGACAAGCACAAGCATAAATCACACAACACATAGACATATTGTATGAATAAAGACTTATCTTGGATTAAACATGCAAGTTAGAGGGGTTGGGATACCCTCTAAGGTCTGTAATACACGTACTAGGGTTTAACCCTAAAGTTCTCCACTCCAAAATTCGACACTAGACACTCTAAAATAAAGAAAAATCGTTCTATATATATAGAAAACGCGGGCTGACGGCGTCAGCCCAATAGGTGACGTCGTCAGCTCGGCGATTAGGGTTTCTTGACGGCCTTGATTGACGTGGTCATAATTGCTGGTTCCAGATCTGACGGCCTTAGTTGACGGCGTCACCAAATTGCACTACGAACTCTCTGGCCCGTCACGAGTCTTTTTTTCCACTTCTGGACTTCACTTGTTCCTGACGGCATCACCTTGTAGAGTGTGACGGCGTCACCTTCTGTAATCTTCAAGGTCTTTTGAGTTTTTGTTGTTTTCTGCACTTTTTCACTCCGAAAACGCCCAAAAATGCTTCTTTTGTGATTTTCCCTTCAAAAGTACCTAAAATGAGAAAAGAAACGACTTTGGGTGAAATCCAAACCAAAAACATACGACTTAGGACTCAAACCGACCCCTAAAAATGTAACATTTTTCGTCTCATCAAATACCCTTACACTTGAGATTTGCTTGTCCTCAAGCAAATGCGCTTTTATTCCCAATTAAAAAAACAAGTTAGAGGTCATTTAATGCGAACTTAAAAGTAATTACAAGATTTAGTCGTTCCGCTTTACTCAAAATAAGCACGGAGAAAATATACTAGCACATCTCATGTAGTGTTTGGATACTCACATCTCTCGGTTGATAATATGTAGATATAATGTAAAGGAAATGGACAATATCACT
>LBNU01008578.1:48053-60658 GCA_014162995.1 Artemisia annua | reverse complement strand
CCCCCCCCCCCCCCCTTAAACATAAGACTCCTAGAAACATTCAAAAGGTGCTTATGTTTTCTCTCAATAATCCCATTTTTCTGAGGAGTATAGACATACGAAGTTTGATGAATTATACCTAGATTATTAAACAAAGTAGACAAATTATTATTCACAAACTTTGTGCCATTATCAGTTCTTATCACTTTTACCTTTTTTCTAAATTGAGTAAAAATAAGTTTTATAAAACTTTCAATATAATCACCAACTTCAATTTTGGACTTAAGTAAATAAACCCAAATAGCTCTGCTAAAATCATCAACCTAGCCCTTTATTCCTCTTCCCTAGGGGGCGATTTCCGGCCACCCCTCCCCCCTTATTCCGATCAGATCTAAACATCCAAATCAAACCGCCTCTCTATTATTTTTAATAATATGCAATCGGTTTTGATGGATGTGATTATATGGGAGGGGTTGTGTCTTGGTTATTGTTCTATATCTTGTGAAATCGCTGCCTCAAACTAAACCCTAATCGTTTTTTTTGTTAGTCGGTTTATTAATCGATTCTTTTATTAGGGTTTAGTTTTATTGAGTATTTATTCACCCCAAACGATTCCTGCATATATCTGGGTGATCGATTGTGGTTTTAACCCTAAACGATTACTTTATTGTTCAATCGGTTTAGGGTTTTTGTTCTGGCTCGATCGTATTGATGTACATGGGATTATTTTTTATACGATCTTCTTGGTTGGTGTGCGTAGCATGTTCATGCTTTTGAATTCAGTCGGTTTTTATGATCGATTATACTTAACATGATGCGTTATGGGTGGGTTTGATGTGCTTACTGATTACAAAACCTTTTTTAGGGTTTGTATATTATCGATTTGGTGTGGTTTTTGGTGATAATGGATCTGGTTGTTTTCTTGGATGTCAATCCTTGGCAAGGGGTTGTGTGGTGTTCATTGTCTGATCATGATATGCTACCATGAACGTGGGTTTGGGAGAGATGAAAGTTATATGGATGCTTGGGTTTGTTGAGTATGAGATCATTGCTTTGACATGGTATTGTTTGATTATCTATAGGTCTTGCTTGATGCTGCTTGATTTAGTTCGCGATCATATTTAAGACCTGGTATGTCATGTGATGATGCCCGATGACTTTGGGGAAGTTAAGTTTGTGGGGACTCTTGTTCAAAACCCCATGCTCACAATGCTATGCACGTTGGGTACTATGATCCTCTCTTACTATTGGTATGGCGTTGGTGAGGTTTTGTTTGTGGTGTTTGCTACTACAAACAGATTTTAGTTGTTGCATATGACTTGATCCTTGAGTTGTCTTCATGTGTTTCTTTCGTATGTGTTGGAAGATGGGTTCAAGGTCGGATATGCTGGAAGGTTGGGTCGCTTAGACCATTGTGTATGCTTCTAGTTCAATTTGCTACGGTAGTCACTTTTATTTAAGTCCTAAACAAACAAGACCGATTAAAGAATAGGAATGAAGAAGTCGGTCCCAAAAAAACGATTTAGGGATACAATAATAGGAATCGTAATGCAAATCCCTAAAGCGAAACAACAATTGATTAATCCCTAAGAAACGATTCACAAGATCAAAACCTTATGAATAACGATTAGAAAAAGTTAGGGAAGAACCATAAACGATTTACTAAACCCTCACAAAGAAAAAAATGATTTGAATCTTTAGAAAATGATTTGAAGATAACCAAACCCTAAATCGTTTTTTGCCTCCAATCGACCCCAAAAATCAAGATTTTCCTCACCCACCAGAATTAATCAATGATAATCAATAAGGTTAATCATTAACATCAAGAGGAATCAGAAGAACAAGAGATGTAGGATCGATTTTAGGCAAAAAACGATTTAAAGGAATGGGGGTTTAGAATCGCCCACACAAGGGAGAAGTTAGGGTTCTCGGCCTGCTAATAACAAATTGCCTTCTTAGGAACTCTCTCCCCTAGGGGGCGATTTCCGGCCACCCCTACCCCCTTATTCCGATCAGATCTAAACATCCAAATCAAACCCGCCTCTCTATTATTTTTAATAATATGCAATCGGTTTTGATGGATGTGATTATATGGGAGGGGTTGTGTCTTGGTTATTGTTCTATATCTTGTGAAATCGCTACCTCAAACTAAACCCTAATCGTTTTCTTGTTAGTCGGTTTATTAATCGATTCTTTTATTAGGGTTTAGTTTTATTGTGTATTTATTCACCCCAAACGATTCCTGCATATATCTGGGTGATCGATTGTGGTTTTAACCCTAAACGATTACTTTATTGTTCAATCGGTTTAGGGTTTTTGTTCTGGCTCGATCGTAGTGATGTACATGGGATTATTTTTTATACGATCTTCTTGGTTGGTGTGCGTAGCATGTTCATGCTTTTGAATTCAGTCGGTTTTTATGATCGATTATACTTAACATGATGCGTTATGGGTGGGTTTGATGTGCTTACTGATTACAAAACCCTTTTTAGGGTTTGTATATTATCGATTTGGTGTGGTTGTTGGTGATAATGGATCTGGTTGTTTTCTTGGATGTCAATCCTTGGCAAGGGGTTGTGTGGTGTTCATTGTCTGATCATGATATGCTACCATGAACGTGGGTTTGGGAGAGATGAAAGTTATATGGATGCTTGGGTTTGTTGAGTATGAGATCATTGCTTTGACATGGTATTGTTTGATTATCTATAGGTCTTGCTTGATGCTGCTTGATTTAGTTCGCGATCATATTTAAGACCTGGTATGTCATGTGATGATGCCCGATGACTTTGGGGAAGTTAAGTTTGTGGGGACTCTTGTTCAAAACCCCATGCTCACAATGCTATGCACGTTGGGTACTATGATTCTCTCTTACTATTGGTATGGCGTTGGTGAGGTTTTGTTTGTGGTGTTTGCTACTACAAACAGATTTTAGTTGTTGCATATGACTTGATCCTTGAGTTGTCTTCATGTGTTTCTTTCGTATGTGTTGGAAGATGGGTTCAAGGTCGGATATGCTGGAAGGTTGGGTCGCTTAGACCATTGTTTATGCTTCAAGTTCAATTTGCTACGGTAGTCACTCTTATTAGGTTATTAGATTATGCTTGCATAATACTAATAGAAGACGCAATTGGTTGAAGCTGGATGTTCGCATGTTTATGATCTGGATCGCTAGGATGACTAAGAAGACTTAAATGCTTATTTGAGTTGTGATGTATTGTATTTTTATTGCTAGTCATGGTTAGTAGTATTTAGATCTGTTAGTTATAAGAATGGCCTGTCATTCTTATATAGTGGTAGTGGTAGTGTCCTTAGGGACTTCGATGAGAGACTCACTCTCATCCATTGTACTGAAACGTTTTCTTGATTAATGTATTTTACCGGGTGCAGGATTCCTCCCCTTTACCCAAAAAAAAAAAAAATTGCCCTCATAAAGTTAGCCTTTAGGGACAACGGATCTCATCATGTAAGTGAACACTACTCTTATCAAGTGTGCAAGCATTAGGGAAAACGGCTATTATCAGGTAAAGGGAAATGGCTCTCATCAAGTGAGCAAGCGTTTAGGGACAACGGCTCCCATAAAGTAAGGTACAATTGCTCTCAACAAGTGAGCCTTAAGGGACAACGACTCTTATCATGTAAGGGCCAAATTGTCCTCATAAAGTTAGCCTTTAGGGACAACGGATCTCGTCATGTAAGTGACAATTCCTCTTATCAAGTGTGGAAGCATTAGGGACAACGACTATCATCATGTAAAGGAAAATGGATCTCATCAAGTGAGCAATTGTTTAGGGACAACAGCTCCCATAAAGTATGGTACAATTGCTCTCAACAAGTGAGCCTTTAGGGACAACGGCTCTTATCATGTAAGGGACAAATTGCCCTCATAAAGTTAGCCTTTAGGGACGACGGATCTCATCATGTAAGTGAACACTGCTCTTATCAAGTGTGCAAGCATTAGGGAAATGGCTCCCATCAAGTGAGCAAGCGTTTAGGGACATTGGCTCCCATAAAATAAGGTACAATTTCTGTCAACAAGTGAGCCTTAAGGGACAACGACTCTTATCATGTAAGGGAGAAATTGCCCTCATAAAGTTAGCCTTTAGGGACAATGGATCTCATCATGTAAGTGACAATTGCTCTTATCAATTGTGCAAGCATTAGGGTCAATGGCTAGCATCATGTAAAGGGTAATTGCTCTCATCAAGTGAGCAAGCCTTTAGTGACAATGTCTCCCATAAAGTAACGTACAATTGCTCTCTACAAGTGAGNAGGGACAATGGATCTCATCATGTAAGTGACAATTGCTCTTATCAATTGTGCAAGCATTAGGGTCAACGGCTATCATCATGTAAAGGGTAATTGCTCTCATCAAGTGAGCAAGCCTTTAGTGACAACGTCTCCCAAAAAGTAACGTACAATTGCTCTCTACAAGTGAGCCTTTAGGGACAACGGCTCTTATCATGTAAGGGACAAATTGCACTCATAAAGTTAGCCTTTAGGGACAACGTATCTCGTCATGTAAGTGACAATTGCTCTTATCAAGTGTGGAAGCATTAGGGACAACGGCTATCATCATGTAAAGGGAAATGGCTCTCATCAAGTGAGCGAGCGTTTAGGGACAACAGCTCCCATAAAGTAAGGTACAATTGCTCTCAACAAGTGAGCCTTAAGGCACAACGACTCTTATCATGTAAGGGAGAAATTGCCCTCATAAAGTTAGCCTTTAGGGACAATGGATCTCATCATGTAAGTGACAATTGCTCTTATCAATTGTGCAAGCATTAGGGTCAACGGCAATCATCATGTAAAGGGTAATTGCTCTCATCAAGTGAGCAAGCCTTTAGGGACAACGTCTCCCATAAAGTAACGAACAATTGCTCTCAACAAGTGAGCCTTTAGGGACAACGGCTCTTATCATGTAAGGGACAAATTGCCCTCATAATGTTAGCCTTTAGGGACAACGGATCTCATCATGTAAGTGAACACTGCTCTTATCAAGTGTGCAAGCATTAGGGAAAACGGCTATTATCATGTAAAGGGAAATGGCTCTCATCAAGTGAGCAAGCGTTTAGGGACAACGGCTCCCATAAAGTAAGGTACAATTGCTCTCAAAGAGTGAGCCTTTAGGGACAACGGCTCTTATCATGTAAGGAACAAATTGCCTTCTTAAATTTAGCCTTTAGGAACAACGGATCTCATCATGTAAGTGTCAATTGCTCTTATCAAGTGTGCAAGCATTAGGGACAACGGCTATCATCATGTAAAGGGCAATTGCTCTCATCAAGTGAGCAAGCGTTTAGGGACAACGGCTCCCATAAAGTAAGGTACAATTGCTCTCAAAGAGTGAGCCTTTAGGGACAACGGCTCTTATCATGTAAGGAACAAATTGCCTTCTTAAATTTAGCCTTTAGGAACAACGGATCTCATCATGTAAGTGTCAATTGCTCTTATCAAGTGTGCAAGCATTAGGGACAACGGCTATCATCATGTAAAGGGCAATTGCTCTCATCAAGTGAGCAAGCGTTTAGGGACAACGGCTCCCATAAAGTAAGGTACAATTGCTCTCAAAGAGTGAGCCTTTAGGGACAACGGCTCTTATCATGTAAGGAACAAATTGCCTTCTTAAATTTAGCCTTTAGGAACAACGGATCTCATCATGTAAGTGTCAATTGCTCTTATCAAGTGTGCAAGCATTAGGGACAACGGCTATCATCATGTAAAGGGCAATTGCTCTCATCAAGTGAGCAAGCGTTTAGGGACAACGGCTCCCATAAAGTAAGGTACAATTGCTCTCAAAGAGTGAGCCTTTAGGGACAACGGCTCTTATCATGTAAGGAACAAATTGCCTTCTTAAATTTAGCCTTTAGGAACAACGGATCTCATCATGTAAGTGTCAATTGCTCTTATCAAGTGTGCAAGCATTAGGGACAACGGCTATCATCATGTAAAGGGCAATTGCTCTCATCAAGTGAGCAAGCGTTTAGGGACAACGGCTCCCATAAAGTAAGGTACAATTGCTCTCAAAGAGTGAGCCTTTAGGGACAACGGCTCTTATCATGTAAGGAACAAATTGCCTTCTTAAATTTAGCCTTTAGGAACAACGGATCTCATCATGTAAGTGTCAATTGCTCTTATCAAGTGTGCAAGCATTAGGGACAACGGCTATCATCATGTAAAGGGCAATTGCTCTCATCAAGTGAGCAAGCGTTTAGGGACAACGGCTCCCATAAAGTAAGGTACAATTGCTCTCAAAGAGTGAGCCTTTAGGGACAACGGCTCTTATCATGTAAGGAACAAATTGCCTTCTTAAATTTAGCCTTTAGGAACAACGGATCTCATCATGTAAGTGTCAATTGCTCTTATCAAGTGTGCAAGCATTAGGGACAACGGCTATCATCATGTAAAGGGCAATTGCTCTCATCAAGTGAGCAAGCGTTTAGGGACAACGGCTCCCATAAAGTAAGGTACAATTGCTCTCAAAGAGTGAGCCTTTAGGGACAACGGCTCTTATCATGTAAGGAACAAATTGCCTTCTTAAATTTAGCCTTTAGGAACAACGGATCTCATCATGTAAGTGTCAATTGCTCTTATCAAGTGTGCAAGCATTAGGGACAACGGCTATCATCATGTAAAGGGCAATTGCTCTCATCAAGTGAGCAAGCGTTTAGGGACAACGGCTCCCATAAAGTAAGGTACAATTGCTCTCAACAAGTGAGCCTTTAGGGACAACGGCTCTTATCATGTAAGGGACAAATTGCCCTCATAAAGTTAGCCTTTAGGGACAACGGATCTCATCATGTAAGTGACAATTGCTCTTATCAAGTGTGCAAGCATTAGGGACAACGGCTATCATCATGTAAAGGGCAATTGCTCTCATCAAGTGAGCAAGCGTTTAGGGACAACGGCTCCCATAAAGTAAGGTACAATTGCTCTCAACAAGTGAGCCTTTAGGGACAACGGCTCTTATCATGTAAGGGACAAATTGCCCTCATAAAGTTAGCCTTTAGGGACAACGGATCTCATCATGTAAGTGACAATTGCTCTTATCAAGTGTGCAAGCATTAGGGACAACGGCTATCATCATGTAAAGGGCAATTGCTCTCATCAAGTGAGCAAGCGTTTAGGGACAACGGCTCCCATAAAGTAAGGTACAATTGCTCTCAACAAGTGAGCCTTTAGGGACAACGGCTCTTATCATGTAAGGGACAAATTGCCCTCATAAAGTTAGCCTTTAGGGACAACGGATCTCATCATGTAAGTGACAATTGCTCTTATCAAGTGTGCAAGCATTAGGGACAACGGCTATCATCATGTAAAGGGCAATTGCTCTCATCAAGTGAGCAAGCGTTTAGGGACAACGGCTCCCATAAAGTAAGGTACAATTGCTCTCAACAAGTGAGCCTTTAGGGACAACGGCTCTTATCATGTAAGGGACAAATTGCCCTCATAAAGTTAGCCTTTAGGGACAACGGATCTCATCATGTAAGTGACAATTGCTCTTATCAAGTGTGCAAGCATTAGGGACAACGGCTATCATCATGTAAAGGGCAATTGCTCTCATCAAGTGAGCAAGCGTTTAGGGACAACGGCTCCCATAAAGTAAGGTACAATTGCTCTCAACAAGTGAGCCTTTAGGGACAACGGCTCTTATCATGTAAGGGACAAATTGCCCTCATAAAGTTAGCCTTTAGGGACAACGGATCTCATCATGTAAGTGACAATTGCTCTTATCAAGTGTGCAAGCATTAGGGACAACGGCTATCATCATGTAAAGGGCAATTGCTCTCATCAAGTGAGCAAGCGTTTAGGGACAACGGCTCCCATAAAGTAAGGTACAATTGCTCTCAACAAGTGAGCCTTTAGGGACAACGGCTCTTATCATGTAAGGGACAAATTGCCCTCATAAAGTTAGCCTTTAGGGACAACGGATCTCATCATGTAAGTGACAATTGCTCTTATCAAGTGTGCAAGCATTAGGGACAACGGCTATCATCATGTAAAGGGCAATTGCTCTCATCAAGTGAGCAAGCGTTTAGGGACAACGGCTCCCATAAAGTAAGGTACAATTGCTCTCAACAAGTGAGCCTTTAGGGACAACGGCTCTTATCATGTAAGGGACAAATTGCCCTCATAAAGTTAGCCTTTAGGGACAACGGATCTCATCATGTAAGTGACAATTGCTCTTATCAAGTGTGCAAGCATTAGGGACAACGGCTATCATCATGTAAAGGGCAATTGCTCTCATCAAGTGAGCAAGCGTTTAGGGACAACGGCTCCCATAAAGTAAGGTACAATTGCTCTCAACAAGTGAGCCTTTAGGGACAACGGCTCTTATCATGTAAGGGACAAATTGCCCTCATAAAGTTAGCCTTTAGGGACAACGGATCTCATCATGTAAGTGACAATTGCTCTTATCAAGTGTGCAAGCATTAGGGACAACGGCTATCATCATGTAAAGGGCAATTGCTCTCATCAAGTGAGCAAGCGTTTAGGGACAACGGCTCCCATAAAGTAAGGTACAATTGCTCTCAACAAGTGAGCCTTTAGGGACAACGGCTCTTATCATGTAAGGGACAAATTGCCCTCATAAAGTTAGCCTTTAGGGACAACGGATCTCATCATGTAAGTGACAATTGCTCTTATCAAGTGTGCAAGCATTAGGGACAACGGCTATCATCATGTAAAGGGCAATTGCTCTCATCAAGTGAGCAAGCGTTTAGGGACAACGGCTCCCATAAAGTAAGGTACAATTGCTCTCAACAAGTGAGCCTTTAGGGACAACGGCTCTTATCATGTAAGGGACAAATTGCCCTCATAAAGTTAGCCTTTAGGGACAACGGATCTCATCATGTAAGTGACAATTGCTCTTATCAAGTGTGCAAGCATTAGGGACAACGGCTATCATCATGTAAAGGGCAATTGCTCTCATCAAGTGAGCAAGCGTTTAGGGACAACGGCTCCCATAAAGTAAGGTACAATTGCTCTCAACAAGTGAGCCTTTAGGGACAACGGCTCTTATCATGTAAGGGACAAATTGCCCTCATAAAGTTAGCCTTTAGGGACAACGGATCTCATCATGTAAGTGACAATTGCTCTTATCAAGTGTGCAAGCATTAGGGACAACGGCTATCATCATGTAAAGGGCAATTGCTCTCATCAAGTGAGCAAGCGTTTAGGGACAACGGCTCCCATAAAGTAAGGTACAATTGCTCTCAACAAGTGAGCCTTTAGGGACAACGGCTCTTATCATGTAAGGGACAAATTGCCCTCATAAAGTTAGCCTTTAGGGACAACGGATCTCATCATGTAAGTGACAATTGCTCTTATCAAGTGTGCAAGCATTAGGGACAACGGCTATCATCATGTAAAGGGCAATTGCTCTCATCAAGTGAGCAAGCGTTTAGGGACAACGGCTCCCATAAAGTAAGGTACAATTGCTCTCAACAAGTGAGCCTTTAGGGACAACGGCTCTTATCATGTAAGGGACAAATTGCCCTCATAAAGTTAGCCTTTAGGGACAACGGATCTCATCATGTAAGTGACAATTGCTCTTATCAAGTGTGCAAGCATTAGGGACAACGGCTATCATCATGTAAAGGGCAATTGCTCTCATCAAGTGAGCAAGCGTTTAGGGACAACGGCTCCCATAAAGTAAGGTACAATTGCTCTCAACAAGTGAGCCTTTAGGGACAACGGCTCTTATCATGTAAGGGACAAATTGCCCTCATAAAGTTAGCCTTTAGGGACAACGGATCTCATCATGTAAGTGACAATTGCTCTTATCAAGTGTGCAAGCATTAGGGACAACGGCTATCATCATGTAAAGGGCAATTGCTCTCATCAAGTGAGCAAGCGTTTAGGGACAACGGCTCCCATAAAGTAAGGTACAATTGCTCTCAACAAGTGAGCCTTTAGGGACAACGGCTCTTATCATGTAAGGGACAAATTGCCCTCATAAAGTTAGCCTTTAGGGACAACGGATCTCATCATGTAAGTGACAATTGCTCTTATCAAGTGTGCAAGCATTAGGGACAACGGCTATCATCATGTAAAGGGCAATTGCTCTCATCAAGTGAGCAAGCGTTTAGGGACAACGGCTCCCATAAAGTAAGGTACAATTGCTCTCAACAAGTGAGCCTTTAGGGACAACGGCTCTTATCATGTAAGGGACAAATTGCCCTCATAAAGTTAGCCTTTAGGGACAACGGATCTCATCATGTAAGTGACAATTGCTCTTATCAAGTGTGCAAGCATTAGGGACAACGGCTATCATCATGTAAAGGGCAATTGCTCTCATCAAGTGAGCAAGCGTTTAGGGACAACGGCTCCCATAAAGTAAGGTACAATTGCTCTCAACAAGTGAGCCTTTAGGGACAACGGCTCTTATCATGTAAGGGACAAATTGCCCTCATAAAGTTAGCCTTTAGGGACAACGGATCTCATCATGTAAGTGACACTGCTCTTATCAAGTGTGCAAGCATTAGGGAAAACGGCTATTATCATGTAAAGGGAAATGGCTCTCATCAAGTGAGCAAGCGTTTAGGAACAACGGCTCCCATAAAGTAAGGTACAATTGCTCTCAACAAGTGAGCCTTAAGGGACAACGACTCTTATCATGTAAGGGACAAATTGCCCTCATAAAGTTAGCCTTTAGGGACAACGGATCTCGTCATGTAAGTGACAATTGCTCTTATCAAGTGTGGAAGCATTAGGGACAACGACTATCATCATGTAAAGGGAAATGGCTCTCATCAAGTGAGCAAGCGTTTCTGCCCCCATTCTCTCTCTAGTGTGGGCGATTTCTCTCTCTAGTGTGGGCGATTTCTGCCCCCATTCTCTAATTCTTTTTTCCTCTAATTCGATCCATGTTCTCTTGTTTTCCTGATTCCTATTGATTATAGTGATTAACATCCNATTAGGGAAAACGGCTATCATCATGTAAAGGGAAATGGCTCTCATCAAGTGAGCAAGCGTTTAGGGACAACAGCTCCCATAAAGTAAGGTACAATTGCTCTCAACAAGTGAGACTTTAGGGACAACGTCTCTTATCATGTAAGGGACAAATTGCCCTTATAAATGTAAGTGAACACTGCTCTTATCAAGTGTGCAAGAATTAGGGAAATGGCTCTCATCAAGTGAGCAAGCGTTTAGGGACATTGGCTCTCATAAAGTAAGGTACAATTGCTATCAACAAGCGAGCCTTAAGGGACAACGACTCTTATCATGTAAGGGAGAAATTGCCCTCATAAAGTTAGTGGTATGTGCTATTTTACACATACTTTTGACCTAAGATTAAGTGATAAAAAGACCAAAAACTAACGTTAAACGCCAAAGATATCGTGTTTTTGTGTTTGTGATCGTGCAGGAAAGGATATTGCATAAATGACATAAAAGTCAACCAAAAAGCCTAAAACGAGCACGAGATGTGAAAGAGAGTCAAGAAGCCGAGTCAATGACGATATCTACTTAAGAAAAGCCCAAGACGACAAAGTTATTTCTTAAAAGCTCAAGAAGATGATTGTTTGCACATCTTTGAAGATCTTTGAAATACACGTCTACTCAAATCCTCAACGTTACAAGACTTCTACGTTTAGTATTTAGTTTATTAGTAACATTTGTAATGAAGTTCTAGTGTTATTTTCATGAATTGTAAAGGTTCAAGGGCTTAAGTTGCAACATTGTCAAAACTTTAGAAGCTCTTGGCCTATAAATAGAGGATTAGACCTCATTAGGAGGGTTGGTTAGATTTAGAGGGTTGGACCTCATAGGAGTAGGTGGTAAGGTAGGAGTAGGAGTTAGTTTTATTTTGTGTATTAGTGTAATTTTAATGCAAGCTTATTTCCATGTCTTATTTCTAGCTTATTTTCGTTCTTAATAATCTTTCTTTTAAGTCTTTTAATCTTTTGAGCTTATTTTCATGTCCTCTTAATCTTTTCTAAAAGCTTTTATTAAATCTTGTCATCTTTGCATGTTCTTATTCGAATAAAAAAAATAATGGGTTGGAGCTTATTTGAGTCGTTAGCTTATTTGGAGCTTATTTAGCTTTTAAAAATAGTTTTACATAAAGTTTTTATTAGTTTTCATAAGAGTTTAATCTTTTGTTCACGTTAAAAAGTTTCCAAATCGTTTTTCTAAACGACTCATCAAAATGGCGCCGCTGCCGGGGAGCGGTTGATAAGATTTAGTCGTTCGATCGTTTGAGTAATGTGTTTTGAAGATGCTTCTTTTGAGAAGCTAACGCTTTTGTAAATATTTTTAAAATATAAAAACACAAAAAGATTTTCTCTTCAAATTTGTTTTCACTTTTGATTTCACTTTTCTAAAATCAAAAATCCAAAAAGATTTTCTTTTTCAAAATTGGTTTTCATTTTTAACTTTTCATTTTTCAAAATATAAAATCCAAAAATAATCTTCTTATCCACTTTTGTTTAATTCTCATGGAATCATTATATGCTCGTTGGGGCATATGCGAAAGGTGTGGTAATGATCTTCAGAATGGATGTTGTTCGAATTGTAATCCTTACACTTATGATCAAAACCCGAATACATTCAACAACTTGTCTCACTACCCACCTCAACCTCGCTTATCTTCGTTCGATCAACCTTTTTGTAATGGATGTGGAAAT
>LBNU01008578.1:0-26879 GCA_014162995.1 Artemisia annua | reverse complement strand
CTTAGGTGTTCCTCTTATTTCAACTAGATTATATAAACATCATTGTGATGGCCTGATTGATAAAGTGAAGAAAAGACTTCAAGACTGGAAAAATAAGTCTTTGTCGTTTGCTGGCAGACTCCAGTTGATTAATTCAGTGGTGGGTTCGTTACAAGTCTTTTTGTCTTCTGTTTTCATTCTCCCTAAATTTGTTGCTCTTGATATAGAAAAACTTATGAGGGGGTTTTTATGGTCTCATGGTGATCTAAAAAGAGGGAGTGCTAAAGTCAATTGGAATGAAGTTTGTAGTTTGAAGATTCAAGGTGGTTTGGGTATCAAAGCTATTCACATGTGGAATGTAGCTTTAATGTCTAAACATATTTGGAATATTGTCTCTAAAAAAGACTCGTTATGGGTTAAATGGGTAAACTCGTATAGGCTGATTGATAGAAGATCAGTGGAGAGGAATTTTTGGGATGTCCCAACGCTTAATGATGTATGTTGGGGATGGAAGAAAATTCTTCAGTGCAGAAGTCTCCTTAGAGAGCATTTTGATTAATTCAGTGGTGGGTTCGTTACAAGTCTTTTGGTCTTCTGTTTTCATTCTCCCTAAATTTGTTGCTCTTGATATAGAAAAACTTATGAGGGGGTTTTTATGGTCTCATGGTGATCTAAAAAGAGGGGTTGCCAAAGTAAATTGGAATGAAGTTGGTAGTTTGAAGATTNTGTTCTACACAACAAATGGTATTCAACTCACCATGTTTAACAGACAAGAAAGAGTTTGACTCATCATAAGGGTACGACTTTGATGTGATAATCAAATCTGTTTTTAGTTGACAATTTACTAAAAATTGTATGGTTTTCAACTCACCATATCTGTGATAAGTGAAGAGTTGACTAGCCCACAAGAAAATGGCTTGTGGTAAAGGCTGTGGAAAATCCATTCATATGGTAATTAGTTCACCATGGTAGTTGTACTAAAAGAACTAGCTAGTCCAAAAGCAAACGGCTATTGGTAAAGACTACTCAAATCTGTTGATAGCTGATGATTTGCTAAAAATCATATGGTTATCAATGTACCATGGCTTACTTAACCTAAACATTGGCTACTCCAGAGTTAATGGCTTTGGTAAAGAGACATCAAAATCCATTAATTTTCAATGATTCACCTCTCACAGGAGATAATACACCTGGAAGTGATGAGAATAGTATGAAACTTAACATGATTTGATGTATCTTATGTTGCTGAGTAGCTGAGAAGAAATTTAAGTTGCTGTAAAGACAAAGAATTGTTGCTGATGAAGATTGCAGATACTACATGTTGATGATAACAAAACAACGAGTATGACTTTCAAAGAAACAATCTTTCCTTAAAGATAAAGCTTACACATGGAAACTTGAAATCAAACAAGTGGAATTCATGTTAGGGGAGGATTGTTGGGGTATAAAGATCAAAGTACTGCTGGACATCAAAGTGCTGCTGAAGTGATAAAGTCAAAGTACTGCTCATGATCAAAGTACTGCTCGTTGGATAAAGTCAAAGTACTGCTAAAGGATAAAGACTGACGATATTAGAGATTAGTTTACTTGTAAAGTCTTGTAAAGTCTAGAATATTCTAAATTAGAGTTAGTTTACTTATCATACAAGTATTGTAAAGCGACTAGGGTTTTCCTTATGCCTATAAAAGGATCCCTAGGTTGATATTAGTCATATATACGATTTTAGAGAGAAAAGCTAAAGTTCGATATTAGAGATATTAGGGTTGTTTGTGAGTCTGTATTCTATAAGCAGATTCAAGGTGATTAATATAATCGTTGAAGTTTGTTATTCTTCTTAGCTTTTTTAAGTAATTCCGCATACTTAAACAGAGTAATTCAGTGTTTCATTATTAGTAGTTTAGGATTTATCCAAGACTGCTAAACCTTTAACAAGCTACATAAAATAGTTTGGTCAGAGTATAACGATCCAACAATTCAGAAGGCGTATGATTCTGTGGAATGGGGGTTTTTAAGGCAATGTTTAGTGTTTTTCGGTTTTCACAAGGATATGGTAAAATGGATTATGAATTGTGTTACTTCGCCTTCGTTTACCATTAACGTAAATGGTGATCATCATGGTTATTTTAAAGGGATGAGGAGATTAAGACAAGGTGACCCGTTGTCCCCCTACCTTTTTACTTTAGTGATGGAAGTCTTCTCGTTGATGGTTAATAGGAAAATTAAAGAAAGTGAGAGTTTCAAATTTCATTGGGGATGTAGTAAAATTGGGCTTTCACATCTTTGCTTTGCCGATGATTTGATGATTTTTTCTCATGGTGATAAGCTCTCTGTTTCTGTTTTGAAAAGTGCTCTTGAGGAGTTTAGTAGTGTCTCTGGTCTAATTCCTAGTATGGAGAAGAGTAAGGTATTTTTTGGAAATGTCCCGGATCATGTGAAGTCTGCAATTCTTGAGGTTATGCCATTTTCTGTTGGTTCTTTACCTATCAGATACTTAGGTGTTCCTCTTATTTCAACTAGATTATATAAACATCATTGTGATGGCCTGATTGATAAAGTGAAGAAAAGACTTCAAGACTAGAAAAATAAGTCTTTGTCGTTTGCTGGCAGACTCCAGTTGATTAATTCAGTGGTGGGTTCGTTACAAGTATTTTGGTCTTCTGTTTTCATTCTCCCTAAATTTGTTGCTCTTGATATAGAAAAACTTATTAGGGGGTTTTTATGGTCTCATGGTGATCTTAAAAGAGGGAGTGCTAAAGTCAATTGGAATGAAGTTTGTAGTTTGAAGATTCAAGGTGGTTTGGGTATCAAAGCTATTCACATGTGGAATGTAGCTTTAATGTCTAAACATATTTGGAATATTGTCTCTAAAAAAGACTCGTTATGGGTTAAATGGGTAAACTCGTATAGGCTGATTGATAGAAGATCAGTGGAGAGGAATTTTTGGGATGTTCCAACGCTTAATGATGTATGTTGGGGATGGAAGAAAATTCTTCAGTGCAGAAGTCTCCTTAGAGAGCATTTTGTTTACAGAATTGGTGATGGTAAGACCACGTCAGCGTGGTTTGATAACTGGTTGTTCATTGGTCCTTTGTCGCAGTTTATTTCGAAAAGGGATATCTTTGAAGCTGGTTTATCGTTATCATGCAAAGTTGCAGACATTGTAAGGAATGGTGAATGGATTTGGCCTGATTCATGGTATGTTAAATTTCCGTTCTTAACTCATCTCCCCCCTCCTCTTATATTTCGTGATAGAATGGATAAGGTTTTGTGGAAAGATAATAGTGGGAAGGTGGGTCCTTTTTCTGTAAAGCGTGTCTGGTGTGATCTTGCTGTTAATAAACCTCGGGTTCCATGGTACAAGTTAGTGTGGTTTAGTCAGAACATTCCGAGGCATGCCTTTATTACTTGGTTAGCTATTAACAGTAAGTTGAAGACTCAGGATAGAGTGGCTATGTGGCAGAACATTGATAACCTTAAATGTTCATTATGTCAGCTTGTTCAGGACAGTCATAGCCATTTATTCTTTGGTTGTGAGTTTTCTTCTAAAGTGTGGAGTCATTTTAAAGATCAAATGCGGCTTGATTTTTCTCCTAATGATTTATATCAGGTTATTGACTACATTGTTTCTAGACCTATGAACAAGTCTATTTGGAGCATTATTCAAAGACTTGTTGTAGGAGCTATGGTTTATTTCTTGTGGCAAGAAAGAAATTTAAGACTATTTCAAGATAAGTTTAGGAGTTTTGATGATGTTTGTGGGATTATTAGAGAGCAAGTTAGGCTGAGACTTCTTAGTTTGAAAATTAGAATGTCTAAGCAATCTTTGGAGGCTGCAGAAATTTGGAATTTTCATGTGTTGCAGAGTGATATGGTGAAATCTTCTAATGTTTCTTAATGTGGTTTCTCTCAATTTGCTGGTTCTCTTCTTTAAAGAGTATCGTTTGGAGATTTAGAGTTATTTTCAAAGGTTTTTGGATTTTTAATTGGTGTTTGGAAGTTGTCATTGCTGAAATTATCTATGTTGATGATTCAGTGTTCATTTATGAACATATGATCAGATTTTTGTTGCTGAATTACTGTTTTAAGTTTGAAGATGGCGTTGTGTATGGCTGGTTTGCTGATAAGGTGTGTTTGGGTGAAGGATTGAGTAGTGGAAATCAAGGAGGGAAATATTGTTATTGGTATTTGGATTTTTTTGTTATTGGTGGAGTTACGGTCATGGGTTTAGTTTTTAAATGGTGGATTTATTCTTGGCTTGCTGTCATGAGATGTTTGAGAGCTTATTTTGATGGCCACATTGCTGCTAATGAGTTTTTGGAAGAATATGGAAGAGGATTATTTTTGACTAGTCAAAGCATGATGCTTATGTGGCCTGGTTCATTTTGGAAGTTTAAGGGTTCTTTGGAGCATTGGGCTGAGGTAGATGATGTGCAAAGACGGTCCACATATAAAGTTAAAGATATTGATTGTTTGAAGATTCAGATAAAAGATTTGTCAAGAAGTTGTAATTTTTTAATTGTTTGTTGCCATAGTAGTATTTTTATTTGGTATTGCTCTAGTAGAAGTAGTTATATTTCTTTTTTGAGCATGTACCCGAAGCATGTTTTGGGCATGTCATTTGAACTTTGCTTATATGGGTATGTCCATATAAGTCTTTTGTAATTTGTTGTGTTTAATATATTTGCCGGGGATAGTCCCTTTTTCCCAAAAAAAAAAAAAACAGAGAAACCCATATTATTATTATTAGTATTATTATTATTATTATTATTATTATTATTATTATTATTATTATTATTATTATTATTATTATTATTATTATTATTATTATTATTATTATTATTATTATTAATTCTAACTATTATTATTGTTATTATATCGTTATTATTGTTATTCTAATTATCCTAATTATTATTATTATTATTATGATTATTATTATTATTATTGTTATTATTTATTATTATTATTGCATTTCATAAAAAACTATTATTATTATTATTATTGTTATTATTATTATTATTATTATTATTATTATTATTATTATTATTATTATTATTATTATTATTATTATTATTATTATCATTATTATTATTCTATAAAATTATTATTTTTAATAATCGTTATTAGTAAGGCCACTAAAACCTTCTTAAATTCCCAAAATAGTAAAAATTAAAAGGGAGAAACACATATTATTATTATTACTTTTGTTATTGTTGTTGTTGTTGTTATTATTATTATTATTATTATTATTATTATTATTATTATTATTATTATTATTATTATTATTATTATTATTATTATTATTATTATTATTATTATTATTATTATATTCATACTCTGAATACATGGAGGTTTACAAAGGGACCAACCTAAGTAATTCCAAACATCACCATATGAATAAAACTCAAGAAAGCTGAATATGCTAAGACTGAAGATAGGGAAATTGCTATACATAACAAAAACAACCATAGTGCAGCAACAATACTTCTAATAACTGATCCAAGCATAGCTCAAGCCTTCCAAATAAACACTAAACCTGATGCACAGCAACCATCCAAAACACTCTGAAGAATGGATTACCAACCAACTAAAAACAGTCTTGAACAAGGGTGAATCATCAAGAATCAACATCACCCAATAAACCTGTCTCATTAAAAAACCTTGGCAAACAAAACCCTGAGGGAAAAAATTTGACCAAGGAAAAAGAGTACATGAAGAAAAAACACCATTAGTCAATAGGAGAACAAGTGTTTCAACCTTAAAAGCAGCAATCCAAAAGGACACTTGCAAGTTCAAGACCAGAGTATTTCTTCTACCAACACAGAAAACCAGCACAGAGATGATATCAAAATCATTATAGTGCAAAGCAATCTGCCAAATACTCTTTCTATACCAAAACAACAAGCCAGCACAGAAAATCGAAATCGGTTCTGTAGTGCATAGCGTGCTAAACTCCCAACTACTAAAAAGCAGGCCAGCGCAGAAGCTAATCCAAAAATCTGTAGTGCATAGCCAATTGCATAAACACCACCCCACAACCATAACAATAGACCAGCGCAGGTTATTAACAAGAACCGCAAGTAAAAACTTATCTATGATACTTGGCACTTTAACTACACTCAAAATACAATAGGAAAGAGTACCTGAGTTCTCGCTTTCACCTGTAGTGCATAGCCCATTAATAGCAAACCAGATTATATCCAATTCGTCATCATCATAATCAAAAACTTGATTGCATTTCCAGAAACCAGTACCCAAACAGAACCAACAAACCAAATACTTGTGAAAATCAATACACCTCATAATCCAAAAACAAACAGCCAGCGCAGAAATCTGGGTTCGGTTCTGTAGTGCATAGCTTGCTAACCTCCAAACAACCAAAAAAAAGCCAGCGCAGAAGCTAACCTAGTTTTCTGTAGTGCATAGCTGATTGTTAAACAAACCTCACCCCGATCAAATACTTTGTTACACTTCTATAAACCTGTCCCCAAGCATAACCAGCAGAACCAGAACACACGAACATCAACGGGTCTGCAAATGTATAAGAGATAAATGGAACCCACATAATAACAGTTAGAAAGATTCACAACATAACACCAATCATCCTGATTATCCCAAACCTTTAGCACATGACTCAATGTGATCATGAGCAGAATGAAACAACTAGAACAATTATGTGATACCATCAATACCAGCGTTGTAACCCAAACTACCATCACCATTGATACCATGCAAGAGAATCTTCCATATGGCAGCAGCTTTAACCGCTTCCCGAGACTTCTTAATTTTCAAACCCATCAGCTTGTATCTAACAGTATCCACTATGACTTTAAACACCGCTTCCTCACTTCTAAACTCCTTTCTGAATATACGGCCATTTCTTTCCTGCCAAATATAATAAACCGCAGCACCAAACACTAACCGCTGAATAACACTCCATAACGAGTTATTAGCAGTTTTAATGGATAAGCCCGAGATAGTTTCAGCCCAAATATGAGATAAATCCTCTAGTTTGCATAAAGGTTTCAGATTATCCCAAATGACCCTAGAAAAAGTACAACTGAAGAACAAATGACTGTGCGTTTCATCAGTACTGTTGCATAAAGGGCACAAAGTACTCGTGATATTAAACCACCTAGAAATTCTATCCTTAGTCTTAAGACGCCCCCTCATAGCCATCCAAAGCACAAATGCATGCCTTGGAATACACTGCGAAAACCAAACTTGCTTATACCACAACACCTTAGGACAATCAGATCTTAAAGCCTTCCACGCCTCTTTAACACAAAAATCCACTATCTTATTCTTCTTATTGACCCATATGAGCTTATCATTACAGTCATTACTTAAAGTAGGAACCGGAACCCTCACAATCTCACCAAATAACACATTCCACTCAGTAGGCCATTTCCATTCATTTGCATCAATCAAATCAGCAACTTTGTCATTAATATTAAAACCTTGTTCAGTGATAAAACTAAGAGTGATGAGTTTACACAGAGGGCCATTCGTGTGCCATTTATCAAACCAAACCGAGCATTCTCTACCATTACCCAACTTATAAGCAACAAAACTATGAATCTTATTCCTAAGATTAAGAATCTGATTCCAACTCCAAGATCCATTCACAAATTTAACATTCTGCCAAAAATTTCTACCCTTAACTCTATACTCATGAACCACCTTTACCCATAACGAATCCTTTTTACTAACAACATTCAAAAGGTGTTTGACCATCAACGCCTTATTCATGAGTCTCAAAGGTTTAAGGCCAAGACCGCCCTGGTTTTTAGGTTTACATATATCTTTCCAAGCAACACTAGCAATCCCGCTCCCATCGCCCCCACCAGACCATAAGAACTTTTTGAGAATCTTATCTATACTATCACAAACATAGACTGGTAGGATAAACATTGAGGCCCAGTAAACATGAAATGAGGTAAGTTCAGAAGCAATAAGTTGCAATCTACCCGCAAATGATAAGGTTTTGTTTCTCCAGTCATGAATTCTATTCTTAACCTTATCAATCAATACACTACATTCAATATTACGGATTCTCTTACCCGTTAAAGGAATGCCCAAATATTTCATCGGAAGCTGACCAATACTAAAAGGCATAGCGAGAAGAATCCTAGATTTAACACTCTCAAGGACATTACCAAAAAAGGCAGAACTTTTAGCAAGACTAGGGTATTAACCAGAGGACATGGTAAATTCATCTAAGGCCCTTCTTAAGATACAAGCAGAGACCTCATCACCATGGCATAAAAATAACAAATCATCCGCAAAGCATAAATGGGTCAAAAGCAGTTTCTTACAACCCCAATGATAACGAAACCTATTGTCTATCCTAATCTGCCTTTTCACCATTAAGTTAAAAACTTCCATGACAATCGTAAAGAGGTAAGGTGACATAGGGTCTCCTTGCCTCAGCCCCCGTTTACTCTTAAAAAACCCATGCAATTCCCCATTAACACAAATAGAAAAAGAAGCGGAAGTGAGACATACCTTAATCCAATGCACCATAGAGTCATGAAAGCCAAATCTGGTGAGAATGGTCTTCAAGAAATTCCAGTTAACAGTATCGTAAGCCTTCTGAATATCCACCTTGAACGCACATAAATAACAAATAGAGAAAGAGGCAGATGTAAGACATACCATGATCCAGTGTATCATCGAGCTGTGGAAACCGAACCGAGTAAGAATAGTCTTCAAGAAGTCCCAATTAACAGTATCGAAGCCTTTTAAACATCTACCTTGAACGCACACCTGCTAACATTACCATTCCAGTTATAACCCTTCATGAACTCCTGTGCTAAAAGAATATTGTCGCTGATTTGACGTCCTGGAATAAACGCACTTTGGTTGCTGTTAATCAAACTGCACAAACCTTCTTTGATTATGTTAGTAATGAATTTGCTGATGCATTTGTAAACCACGTTACCACACGCAATAGGCCTATAATCTGACACTTTCAAAGGAACTTGTAATTTAGGAATGAGAGATATCAGATTAGCGTTGAATTCACCGAGAAGTTTGCCAGAGCTAAAAAAGTCTTTAACCGCTGCACAAACATCTCCACTGACAATACTCCATGCAGATTTAAAAAACTTTGACGTAAACCCATTCGGGCCTGCTGCTCTGTCTTCGTCAATACTAAACATAGCATCTTTATATTCAGCATCAGTAACCACTCTAACCATATTCTCAGCAATCGTAGTATCAAGCTTTTTAGTAAATAGTTCATCACAATCATCAATAGGCAAAACCTCATCCTCCACCCCCAAAAAATTTTGAAAATGTTTCACAAAACATCCCGGAACCTGATCTCCATAAAACTTGTTACCCTGCTCATCATAAACAACTTGAATACTACTCTTACTAACCCTACTTTTAAGTACTTTATGAAAGTAGGATGTGTTCTGATCCCCGTCTTTTAACCACTGAATCTTTGTTTTTTGTCTAAGCAGCTTCTCCTCATCACTAACCGCTTCCTTATAAGCTCTACAATAGATACCCTCCTCTTCTCTAAGGTAGACATTGTTAGGATCCTTATCAAGACTCTGTTGAACTCTCTTAAGCTCAACTCTTAAAGCTTTCACCTTATCAAACACATTACCGTTTAACCTATTCATATTTCTCAAATGCTTTTTCATGTTCTTTAAACGTTTAGCCAAAATGAACATACGAAAACCATTAACCTCAATACACCAATTCATTCTAACAGTTGGAATAAAATCGTCCTTATCAGCAAGAAAGTTAGCAAAGCGAAACAACCTAGGCTTAGAGTGTTTAACTGAGTGATAAGCCAGAACAACGGGGCAATGATCCGAGGTCATAAAGGGGAGAAATTCAGCAAAATAGTCAACATAAGTAGAAATAAAGCTGCTATTACCCAAGACTCTATCTAATTTCTTAAGAATACCCGTTTCAGGATCATTACGCTTCTGAATCCAGGTAAAAAACATACCTTTACTGGCAATGTCTTCAATATCCAGAGTTTCTAAGCAAGTTCTAAAGTCATTCACATCTTTATCTTTGACTACATTAGGATCAGAACAATCTTCAATATTCAGAGCCACATTGAAATCATCCAAAATGACCCATGGCTCACCCTTGACAAGTTTACTGTGATCCACAAGATTAGCCCATAAAGCCTTTCTTTGCCCTTCAAAATTTTTCGCATAGACAAAAGAGGCAAACTGTTTTCTATGGTCATGTGCAAAATTAATTTCAAAATGCATCACTTGATCAAAATGAGAAATCAGGTTAGCACCAATGACATTACTATCCCATCCCACTATAATCCTACAAACGCTTCTACAATCAACAATATTAGACACCCAAGACCAGTTGCCAAAGATATTATCACCAGCAGGTTTAACATATTTCTTCCTAAGCCTAGTTTCAACAATAGCACACATACTAAGCTTATTATCCTTAATAAACATTTTCACTTCATCCTGTCTAATGGTTTGGGACATTCCACGAATGTTCCAAGAACCAATTTTCACGTCTAACATTTGACAGAAGAGGAATGTGATGCAAAAGCACCACCCATTTGCACCATAGAACTATCAACCACATTTGAAGTTTCATTTTGAGTTACAAAGCGAGCAGAGCCAGTAGTTTCCTCCTCAACTTCGTTAACAGAACCTGAACCTCCCATATCATCAAGATGGCCATTAATGCGATCACTTTTGATTTCATCACATCTACTAGAATAATAATCCAACATGTCTTCAGTCCAAGTTTCTAAAAGATCATTTTCTGAAGGCACATTGGATAATAAAAACAACTCCACTTCAAATAGACCCACTTCTTTTTTCAATTCCTCAATCTTGGCCAAATCCGCTCTATAAGCTTCATCATAGAACTTTCTAAAATAACCATCCCTGTCATTTTGAACATTCACATCAGAAGCCTTCAATCTCTTTTCTGCATATACCTTTGAATTCTTATCAAGATTCCTACTAATTTGAACAATTTGAGACGATAAATTTTTAATTTCACGTTCAAACTGTTGTTTCGCAGGAACACTCTTTCTAGTTCTGTTATTCCACTTTACTGAGTAAAACCGCAACATATCAGCATTCTATCCATTCAAAACATTCTCCTCAATAGGAACATTAGTATCACAAGCATTAGCAACTTTAGCTTTCACCTCATTCCATGGGTCAATCGCCTCACTAACACCCTCTCCACTTAAAAGATCAAAACGATTACTAGTTGTAACCATCTGATCTCCTATTGATGCTTTAGAACTAACAGTATCCCCCTTCTTACTACCGTTCGCCTTCGTGTTACTATTACTTGCCACTCTACCATTCTTGTTATTAGTATTCTTAGCAGCCATATTCAGTTTAGGATCAGCATTCACACTCTTATTCTTCCCGTCTGAACTAGTCACGTCCTGAGTAATTTTGTTCTTTCCTTTGTTAGCAGGTTCACCCTTATCATTAGTAATCACGCTCTCATCCACTTTACCCACATTTCCCTTATTCACAGGCTCACTCTTCTTATTAACATCCCTAGTACCCACATTACCCAAATTTAGATTACCTTTATTATAAGAGTCACCCCTGTTATTGTTAAAACCTCTCTTCACATTATAACCACCCACTGGTCCTTGACGAAAGTTGCTACTAGTGACTCTATTGTTCCTCCGATTACCAGCTATTTGCCACCCTTCATCGTTATCACGTTTATTAGCTTCACTATTAATATTACCATTCTCCTTATCATTAGCTCTAATAGTGTCACCATTCTTACTAACTTTACTAACCGTATTGACCTTCTTAGCACATTCATTCAAATAGTGAACATAAACTTTACATTCTTCGCATCGTGGTGGAACCCAAGTGTACTCAACCCACAGTTTCAATATTTTGCCCAAGCTTTCGTACTACAATTCAACATTATCAACTAAGGCCTTACTTGAGTCAATTTCAACTAATACCCGAGCAAAAGATGCTCTTCCATACGGTTTTTCACAACCAGAAGTTGTCATCCTATCCATGATTATCGGTATTCCAATACTACTAACAATTCTACTAATACCCTCTACATTCCATGCCTCCAAAGGAATATCATAAATTTTAACCCACACCGGGACCTTGGTAACCTCTGGTTTAGACATACATAACCCCGGTTCCCATTTTTTCACAAAGAAAGGTTTGTTATCAACTAACCACGGACCGTTTTCAATCACTAGCTCCATACCATCCCTAGACTTGAAATTAAAGAAACACATACCATTTTGGTTCATGACCGCATCTTCCAACTGATAAAGTCTCCACATCTTCTTCAAATGATAAACCAAATCCCTATAATTCATACGGAAACCAACAAAAAAACCAACCACAGTATTACCCCATCTCTTACACCCTTCTTCAAGAATCGGATCCATTTTAGCAACATGACGACCGTCACCTATAACTGATGTAGGAACATAATGAAGCTTATTATTACTACTCCCATTCCCACTAAAACTTCTCGATACAGCACTAGCAAAGGACCTATGTCACCCTCTCACTCATAACACTATCCTTCACTTTACTACTTTCTCCGGCTTCAAAATGACTTACTGCCACTTCACCATTCTTCAACCCATTAACATTACCATTCACCTTAAACAACCCCGGAACTCTCTCTTCACCAAAGCTAACCTTTGTAGGACTATTAGGCTTAGCATTTTTTGCCTATGGATTCAAAACAGGATTCTCATTAAACGGCACAGGCATTTCAGGCAATGTAGCACTTCCACTAGACTTATTACCATTATCATTACAACTAGTAGGCATAGCACCAGCAGAACCAAGTCCAACATTCATACTAGACACACTAGACTCATTCAAAACAACACCACTAGCAGGAACAGAACCAAATTTCAAACTAGTAGCAATACCATCACTAATATCCTTAGGACTATCATCACAAACACTAGTATTAACAGCAGTATTACCTGATTCAGAAGAAGCTCCACCACTACCCACATCCTCCACACCTATACCAACTTCACCCAAATCATCACTACCCTCAACAGAACCAGAAATATCATCCCTATAAACCAAATCCTCCATATCAGTAGCTAACCCATTCCCTTTAGACGCCGACCTAGTATCAACCTTCTGGTAAGTACTCTTAGGAATATTATTCACCAAATTAACATGCCTCAAAGTGGATTTATTAAGTGGATTCATAGTCCTAGTCGTTTTTTTAGGTTTGAGAGCTGAATCCATCTTATGAGAGGATGGATTATGTGTGGATTCAATGTTAGGATTAGACATAGTGATTATAGGAACAAATCATGATAAACCCAGAAAATGAAATGGAGAAAAATTGAAAGAAAATAACGTTGTAGAGTGGAAGAGTGATGAGTAACGGAATTATGAATGAAAATAAAGGAGATGCAGACAAAGATCAACAGTAACGATGTGTATAAAATGGATTTAATGAATTAAAATGGAATTAAGAAGCGTATGATTCAACAGTGGCAACCATATAAACCCTAGATCTACATAATCGCCAAAATCGCCCACACAAAAGGTGTATTATTATTATTATTATTATTATTATTATTATTATTATTATTATTATTATTATTATTATTATTATTATTATTATTATTATTATTATTATTATTATTATTATTATTATTATTATTATTATTATTATTATTATTATTATTATTATTATTATTATTATTATTATTATTATTATTATTATTATTATTATTATACATGGGATAGCACAAGAAGATAAATCTGTTAGGACAACCCCTACACAGATTATTTCTTGCCTAGGAAAAAAAAACAATAACATAATTGGACAACATCCCAAATCTGATATACAAGTAACATATGACATAAGAACTAATGACATAAGAAACTGGATAACAAAGCAACATCCAATCACAGTCTTAGCATAATAATAAGCTTGATCTAAAACCATACCCATACTCTGAATACATGGACATTTACAAAGGGACCAACCAATGTAACGCCAAACATCACCATATGAATATAGTTCATAGAAAGCTGAGATGCTAAGACTGAAGAGAGGGAAGTTGCAACCTATAACTGAAATCCCATAACAATGCAGCAAGAGCCCAGGTAGCAGAAATCCAAATGCAGACTTGAGTATTCCATGAAATGCCAAATCTTCATAACTTTAGAAGCAATCATGAAAAAGGGTGAATCATCGCAATAACCAATCACCCATGAACCTTGTCTCATTAAAAAACCTAGCCAAATAAAAAACCCTGTGGGAAAAGATTGGACTAGGAAAAAGAGTACAAGGTAGTTTGTGTCAGTGTAGCAGAAAACACAGTCAAAGAAGCCCCAATACCAAAAACCACAAACAGCCCTATACCCCACACAATACTTAAGAAGCGCCACAAACTTGAATCCAATAGTAAACTGATGATAACCATGATCAAACCACAACAAAAGACCAGCACAAAACTGAGGAATGAACTATGTAATGTAAAGTCTGTTGCTCATAAACCAAAACAGATTGCCAGCGCAGAAGTTTAGGTCGGTCCCTGTAGTGCATAGCCATCTATACTCCAATACTACTATCCGATGGCCAGCGCAGGGAGCTACCCTCACTTCTGTAGTGCATAGCAAACTGCCTAAAATACCCCAAATACTCATAAAACATGTCCAGCACAGGTTACAACCAAGGAACAAAAAAATATGCTTTCCAATACGTTCAAGCTCAACATCAAAATAATGAAAGAACATACCGTTTATCTTAATTTCCTCGGACCTAAATTCATTACGAAAGATTCTAAAATTCCTCTCTTGCCAAATAAAGTAAACCGCTGCCCCAAGTACCAAACGTTGAATGACACTCCATATAGAGTTGTTAGCCGTTCTAATGGAAATACCCGAGACAATCTCTGCCCAGACACAAGATAAGTCCTCAAGTTTACACAGAGGCTTAACATTATCCCAAACAATCCTAGTAAAGCTGCAGCTGAAAAACAAATGGCTAATGGTCTCGTTAGCAGAACCACATAAATGGCACCGATTAGTGGAAACGTTGAACCACTTAGATATTCTGTCCTTGGTCTTAAGTCTACCCCTAATGGCCATCCAAAGCACAAACGCATGCCTGGGAATACATTGCGAGAACCAAACATGACTATGCCATAAAACCTTAGGCCCATCTGTTCTTAAAGCTTTCCAAGCTTTTTTAACGCTAAAATCAGACTCCTTATTCTTCTTACTAACCTATAAAAGCTTGTCGTTACAGTCACTAATCAACTTAGGAACAGGAACATTCAACACCTCTCTAAATCTATCATTCCACTCAAACGGCCATTTCCACCCATGTTCGTCCAACCAATCTGCAACCTTATCATTAACATCAAACCCATGGCTAGTGAGAAAATTACGGGTGATAAGCTTGCACAAAGGCCCATTAGAGTGCCATTTGTCAAACCAGACTGAGCACTCTTTACCATTACCCAATTTATACACCACAAAATTACGAATATTATTCCTAAGTCTGAGAATTTGATTCCAACTCCACGATCCATTCACAAAACTGACATCATGCCAAATATTCCTACCCTTAACCCTATACGCATGAACCCATTTAACCCATAACGAATCTTTCTTGCTAATCACATTCCACAAGTGTTTAGTCATTAAAGCCTCATTCATCAGTCTAATAGGCTTAAGACCGAGACCACCTTGGGTTTTAGGCTTACAGATATCTTTCCAAGCAACACTAGCAATCCCACTGCCACTACCCCCACCAGACCATAAAAACTTCTTAAGGACCTTGTCAATGCTATCACAAACGTACACAGGAAGAATGAACATAGAGGCCTATTGGGATTCAAAGGTAAAATATATTAAATAAAATGGAAAAAGGTTATGTACAAAATATAGCACAAGAGAAAAAATGGATAGGACAACCCCTAACTCATTCAACTCTTGCCTAGAAACAAAATTCCCATTACAGCAATGGAAAATTACACCATACTGAGATAACAAAAGATCCAATACTAAAAAGAACTAATCACCAAAATAGGTATATAATCACAAGACAACCCCCTGAAAACCAAAACTTAGCATAGAGAACAGCTAGAACTAAGGCCATATGTGTACTCTGAATACATGGATGATTCCAAAGGGACCAACCAATGGAGTTCCAAACATCACCATACACAAATGACCCATAGACAGCAAGTACACTAAGTCTGGAAAAAAGGAGGAATCTAGATGTAACCAAATGCCATAACCAATATAACAGATAAACAAAAAAACCAAAGCTGAAGCAGCACCAAAAGCTTGATCTTAGACTGATTCAAGTTCTGCAAATTCCAACAGCAGCTACATATAACTTCAATAACAGATCTTGAAGAGGATGAAACATAAAAGTCAACAATCATCCTTGCACCTTGTCTCATTAAAAAACCTTGCCAAATAAAAAACCCTGTGGGAAAATTTTGAACAAGGAAAAAGAGTACAAGGTTGTTTGTGTTAGAGTACCAAAGAATCCAATCAATAAACACATCACTCCAGTTAACACTTAACACCCCGTACCCCAACCAAAGTTCAAAGCACTCCTTATACAAGATCATAGCAACAATCTGAGTACTCATGTCAATACCACACCCTAACCTGTTGCCAATCACAAACCCAACATAAAACAAAGCAGCCAGCGCAGAGATTCGGACTCGGTTCTGTAGTGCATAACGTGCTACACTCCAATCAACCAAAATGCAGGCCAGCGCAGAAGCTAGTCCAATCTCTGTAGTGCATAGCTGATTGTTACCACAAACATCGCCCCGATCAAAACTTTTGTTACATCTCCACAAACAATACAACATGCCAGCGCAGAAACTTGGATCGGTTCCTGTAGTGCATAGCAATCTATACTCCAAACCTACACTTGGATGGCCAGCGCAGGAAGCTACCCGTATTTCTGTAGTGCATAGCAAGTTGCCAAAACTAACAATACCCCGATCAAAGACTTGATTACATTTCCAAAATCCTGTACCCAAACAGAAGCAGCAGACCCAAAGAACACGAAAACTAACCAGCCTGCATAATTTTAACAAACGGGCAAAACTGGTATAATACCTGTTAGAACTGAGATGCCGAATAACGTACCAAATACCCTGCCACGACCAAATATTCTGAACACAAGTCGATATGATCATGTACAGAACAAAATTAATGATAAGACTATGTGATACCATCAGCAAAACAATTTGATCCATTCTACTACCACCATTAATACTTTTCAAGGGGAGTTTCCAAATAGTAGCAATCTTTTTAGTCTCCCGAGAATTCTTAATTCTTAAACCCATCAGTTTGTATCTCACAGTATCCACAATAACCCTAAAAACGGTTTCCTCAGTTCTAAAATTGTTTTGAAAGATCCTAGTGTTTCTTTCTTGCCAAATATAGTAAACCGCAGCACCGAAGACCAGCCGTTGAATAACACTCCAAAGCGAATATTGGCAATTTTATTAGAAATACCCGAAACAATTTCAGCCCAAATGCAAGATAGATCAGCAAGATTACATAAGGGTTTAAGGTTATCCCAAATACATTTAGAAAACTGACAACTAAAGAACATGTGGCTATGGGTTTCATCCGCAGACTTACATAATGGACACAAAACACTAGTAACGTTAAACCATCTAGAAATTCTATCAGTGGTTTTGAGTCTACCCCTCATTGCCAACCAAAGAACAAACGCATGCCTTGGAATGCATTGTGAGAACCAAACTACCTTATGACAAATAACTTCAGGGCAATCTGTTCTTAAACCTTTCCAAGCCTCCTTAACACTAAATTGTACCTCTTCATTCTTCTTATTAATGCATATTAACTTGTCTTCACAGTCATGAATTAACTTAGGAATCGGAACATTCACAACCTCATTAAACAGAACATACCAATCAGTGGGCCATTTCCAACCATTATCATCCAGCCAATCAACAACTTTGTCATTCAAGTCAATACCATGCTCATTAAGAAAACTGTAAGTGATAAGTTTACTCAAGGGGCCTTTAGTGTGCCATTTATCGAACCAAACAGAACAGTTTTTACCGTTACCAATCTTATAAGCAACAAAATTACGGATTTTGTCCCTAAGACTCAGAATTTGATTCCAACTCCAAGAACCATTAATATAATTGATATTGTGCCAAATATTTCTATCCTTGATCCTATAAACATGAACCCACTTAACCCACAATGAATCCTTTTTACTAATAACGTTCCAAAGATGTTTGGTCATAAGAGCCTCATTCATAAGACGCAGAGGTTTAAGACCAAGACCACCTTGGTTTTTGGGCTTGCAAATATCTTTCCATGATACAAAGGCAATACTACTCCCGTCTCCTCCACCAGACCACAAAAACTTTTTAAGCACCTTATCAATACTATTGCAAACATACGCAGGCAGAATAAACATGGATGCCCAATAAACATGCAAAGAACTAAGCACAGAAGCTATAAGTTGCAACCTACCCGCAAACGACAAAGTTTTATTCCTCCAGTCATAGATTCTATTCTTAACTTTTTCGATCAAAACTCTACAATCAGTATTACAAATACGCCTACCCGTCAGAGGAATGCCTAGGTATTTCATGGGGAGCTCACCAATACTAAAGGGCATAGCAAGTAGAATTCTAGATTTAACAACCTCATAAACATTCCCGAAAAAAGCAGAACTTTTAGCAAGACTAGGGAACAAACCAGAGGTCATGGTAAACTCATCTAACGCCCTTCTTAAAATGCAAGCAGAAACTTCATCTCCATGGCATAAAAGTAACAAGTCATCCGCAAAGCATAAGTGGGTCAAAGACAACTTCTTACAGCCCCAATGATAGCGAAACCTAATATCTATTCTAATCTGTCTTTTAACCATTAAGTTGAACGCTTCCATAACAATAGTGCAGAGGTAAGGAGAAATAGGCTCTCCCTGCCTCAGTCCCCTTTTACTCTTAAAAAACCCGTGCAATTCCCCGTTAACACAAATTGAAAAGGAAGCAGAAGTGAGACAGATCATAATCCAGTGTATCATAGAGTTATGAAAGCCAAACCTGGAAAGAAAGGTCTTTAAAAAATTCCAGTTAACGGTATCATACGCCTTCTGAATATCGACCTTGAATGCACATCTACCAATCTTACTGTTCCAATTGTAACCCTTCATAAATTCTTGAGCCAATAGGATATTGTCACTAATATGTCTGCCCGGAATGAACGCGCACTGATTACTGTCAATCAAATCACATAAGCCGTCTTTGAGTCTATTGGTGATGACCTTGCTGATACATTTATAGATTACATTCCCACACGCAATAGGTCTATAATCTGAAACCTTCAAAGGCACTTGAATCTTAGGAATGAGAGTAATGAGATTGGCATTAAATTCTCCAAGCAACTTCCCCGAACTGAAAAATTCTTTCACTGCTGCACAAACGTCATCACCCACCACACTCCAGGCTGATTTAAAGAACTTAGAAGTGAAACCGTCCGGGCCAGCAGTCTTGTCTTCATCTATACTGAACATTGCATCCTTGATTTCAATATCTGTAACCGTTCTAACCATATTAGCAGCAACCTGAGGATCCAATTTCTTGGTGAACAGACCATTACAATCATCAATAGACATCACATCATCTTCAACCCCCAAAAAATTTTGAAAATGACTTACAAAACACCCCGGAATATCATCACCATAAAACTTGTTACCTTGCTCATCCTGAACCATCTGAATTCTACACTTACTAACCTTACTCTTAAGCATATTATGAAAGTATGAAGTGTTCTGATCCCCATCATGTAACCACTGGATCTTAGTTTTCTGCCTAAGTAAACATTCTTCATCCCTAACAGCTTCCTTATACGCCTTACAATAGATAATCTCCTCTTCCCTTAGAAAACGATTATTAGGGTCTTTATCTAAGTTTTGCTGAACTCTCTTAAGTTCAACTCTTAATGCTTTCACCTTGTTAAAAACATTCCCATTAACTCTATTCAAATTTCTTAAATGCTTCTTCATATTTTTAAGTGTTTTGGCCAATATAAACATACGAAACCCATTCACTTCAATACCCCAGTTCATACTAACCGTAGGCATAAATAACTCCTTATCAGCAAGAAAATTAGCAAACCTAAAAGACCTTGGCTTAACATACTTAGATAAAGGGTACACCAAACTAACGGGGCAGTGATCCGAGGTGACAAATGGCAGGAACTCCGCAAAACAACTCCCATAAGATGAAATAAAACTACCATTACCTAATGCTCTATCCAATTTCTTTAATATGCCCATATCAGGATTATTACGCTTTTGAATCCAAGTATAGAACATACCTTTACTAGCAATGTCTTCGAGATCCAACGCTTCTAAGCAATTTCTGAAATCGTCCACATCTTTGTCTTTCACAACATCTAAGTCCGAGCAATCACCCAAATTCAAAGCCACATTAAAATCGCCTAAAAGCACCCACGACTCATTCTTGACCACTTTACTGTGTTCCATCAAGTTATTCCATAGCACTTTCCTTTCGCTTCCAAAATTCTTTGCATAAACAAAAGTCACAAACTGCTTTCTGTGGTCATGAACAAAGTTAATTTCGAAATGCATAGCTTGATCAAAGTAGGAGATCAAGTTAGCACCAATAACCTTACTGTTCCATCCCACCATTATCCTACAAACGCTTCTACAGTTCTCAATATTAGAAACCCATGACCAATTGCCAAAAATATTGTCACCCACCTGTTTAACAAATTTCTTCCTTAAACGAGTCTCAACAATAGCACACATGCTCAATTTTTCTTCCCTAACCAAAGCTTTCACTTCATTCTGTCTTGTAGTTTTGGACATTCCACGAATGTTCCACGAACCAATTTTCACTAACATTGGACAGTAGATGAATTTGATGCATAAGCACCACCACTTTGCGCCATAGAACTATCGATAACATTAGTGACTTCATTCTGGACCATAAATTGAGCAGCATCGTTAGTTTCCTCCTCAACTTCGTCACATGAGTCTCCCATATCAGTACGATGACCATTAATATGGTCACTTTTGATCTGCTCACACCTACATAAGTAGTATTCCATCATATCATCTGTCCAAATATCTTTCCTATCATTGTCCAAAGGCTCATTAGAAAGCAGAAATAACTCAACTTCAACGAGGTTCTTCTCTTTCTGCAATTCGTCAATTTTAGCCATTTCCGCTCTATAAGCCGTATCATAAAACTTACTCAAGAGGCCAAAGAGTTAACGAAAAACCCTAACATTCTCTCCAAAGTGGCGACAAAAAACCCCACCCAACATTCCAATCGTTTTTCATCAATTTCACTCAAATCCTTGATTTTCCTTCATAAATCTGTTATGGTTAGTGATTATTATTCGTACTAATCACTTTCTTGATCAGATTCGTGGAATTAATTAAGTTCTTGGTGTGATTTGTGAAATCGTTTTTTTAGGGTTTTTTGTAGCCGACTATTGTTTTCAATCATTCATCCAATATAATTCTGTTTGTAGTCGGTTTTTGGTACCTTCTATATCCTTATTGGTGTTGGGGTATTCTAAATCGATTATAATACCTTTGGGTTGATTGAATTCGTTTTTCTAACCGCCATAGGTTTACTTGATCGTACCTCTTATTATCTATTAATTCTAAGTCGGTTTCCACTGATTTACATATATATAGGGTCGATCTTATTCTTGTTGCATATAGTTAATCAATTCTACGATCTTAATTTCGTTTACTGAATCAAACTACCAGCATGAAAATCCTGTTAAGACTATATGAAGCAGGTATGACCTTTCATCCGAGTATTCATAAACCACACCATCTCAAGCAAGGACAGAGCCATAGTTAACTTAGAGGGGTCAAATGTCCCCACTCAAAACAAGTAAACGGAGATGGGTCCCTATTCAGACAAAAATGTTTTATTCACATACACTTTGAGAGATTTTCAAATGAATGGTTTCGAAAGGCATCACTAGGATAGTCATGGAGTTATAAGGTGACTAAGGTTAGGAATAACCGTCCTATGATCCGCCTAAGCCGGAGGGATCTACCCAAGGACATCACCAATAGTTAGTATTTAGAAGTCCTTAGGTATGATTCGAAATAGGAGAAATGAATGAAACGGAGAAAGAAGGGGTTGAAGAATTAAAAAGAAACATTATGAAAAGGGTGAAAAGAAATAAGCCCTCCAAATTATTCAACCTTAGGGCAGACACCGGGTTCAATTCATATGCTACTGGTTGTTGCTAAGGCGACACCGGTATTGAAGATAAAAGACGTCATGGACCCAGTGACGCATGCACCTTAACCTTCTAGCCACTCGGGTATCTCTCAAAAGATACTTGTTTCATTCTCACGGGAAACCGTTGTAATCTATCGACCTTCTATTTAGAGTTGGTTGATATTGAAACAGGAGACCCTGCCCCAATCTCCGCATAGGAAATCATAAGTTGCACTAATTGAGTCTAGAGCCACGAGATACATCAAAGATCTCTTAGGTACACTTAGTAATCTTACATTGGTTGTTCTACATCAATGGACACCAATTGTAAATTATTGAGTCCTTCGCAGATCTTAGCAATCTGCCTAGAACGTTCATGAGGGATTTACTTAAGTATTTCTCAAATGATTGAACGGAAATCCTGCCAGGGTTAACATCAAAAGTTAAGTCCAATAAGATGTCCAATGGGCCTAAAAGCCCACACGTTTAGAAGATAGGGAAGGAAGGGATGTCGCCCTACCTTTCACCTATATATAGGACATCATATCTCTTGTATCAAATGTTGGTTAATTTCATATCTTAAGAAAACTCTTGCTCTTTCATCTTTCATATTGATCTTAATCAACCAAGTCTAATTCTCATCTCATTTCTTTCATTTGAATACTTGTGTTTACTAATATGGTGACCTAACAGCTGCTCATAGCTTTTTGTTTGTCCCATTTACTGTGTACACTGTGTGGTCAGTGTACATTTAGCTTTTTGCCAAATTTCATAAGCTCACACAGAGCTTATTTGTAGGAGTTAAGCCTCAATTTTTGACTTATTTGAAAGCTTATCGGGTGAGCTTATTGGTCCAAGTTTCATTTTGGACCCCTGAGCTTATCTGTGGGCCCCACAAGGTCTGCAATCTAGCACTTTAGCCTGTTTTGGTTATGTGGTTTTGAACTTTGCTTATTTGTGATCTGTGGCTTATCAGTGTGTCTTATCTCATTGTTCTTGCTTCTTCCAAGTATGATTAGATTGTTTCTATCTAGTTTAGCTTCTTTGTTCATGTATGTAGCTTGTTCATAGCTTTTGCATTATCAAAAATCCAATTTTCTTTGAAAAATCAATCTGTGAGAATTATAAGCATCTAAACTGCTTATTTTTTAGTCTTAGCAAAAGTGCTTTTGTAAAAGTTCCATATTTTCAGTATATAAACATTTCTCAAAAATAAAAAACACAAAATCAACACTTTTACAAAAGTGATAGCTTCTATTTAAGCCATTTGGCTTATTGCTCAGCTTTTTCGAAAAGCAATTTTCATTTTTATAATTTTGTTAAATTACTTACATCTTTTATTATTTCCAGTAATTTTCTTAGATTTTTATATTTTCATTTAGTATTTATAATAATTAATATTAGTTAAATTAGTTTTAATTAAAAAACCAAAAATAAAAATCACCTACTGTTTAATTTTAATTACTAGTACCTTTTTATATTTTTCCTAGGTTTTATAAATCATTTAGTAGTTTTAGAAAATATTTTCATAATTATTACTTTTGATTTTCTATTTATCTTAATTAAATTAATTTAAATAGTTCTTAATTAGTAATTAAGTAAATAATTAATAAAATAGTGTAATAATAGTTTTTATAAACTTTTTATATTTTTTTATGATTCCTGAGATGGTTAATTAGTTTCATAAAATATTTCCTAAATTTCTAAGTCATTTTTAGTATTATTAGTAATTTAAATTAGTTAATTAGTTAATTAATAAGTAATTAGTAATTAATTAATATTAAAATCACAAAAAGACAAAAAGATATATTTTTAATTTTTATATCATTTTTAAGTTATTTTAGAGTTTTTAAAAAATAAATTTTCATTTTCTTAGTTTTATTTATTTTTATATTATATTTAGTTTAATTTAAATATAATTATAATTATTAAATAGTTTTAAGTAATATTAAATAATAAAATAATCAAAAAAATATTTTTCTTTTTTATAAAATTTTCTTTTAATATTAAGTTTCTAAAAAGTCAATTTCACCCCCTGTAGTTTATTTTTGTGTAATCCCCACTGTTCCAGCACGCATTTGCATTTTAGGTTTATCTGATTTCCTGTATTTGTTAATATTGTTTAATAATCTTAGTTCCAAGCAATCAGTAGTGTAAAATCAAATCCAAATCATTTTCTGGTTACTTTCCTCAAATCACTCATTCCAGAACGTTTTCCCAAAATACAATTTCAACCTCGTTGGGACATAACGACCCGTGAACACACTGTGCCTTCAACGGATCATAAATTGATCTCTCCTCTCATAGCTTGACTTAATTGACCAAGAACCCTTGGTTGACTTAGTTGACTATTTGTGGCAAGTCAGTGAGTGTTGAGTTATTTGGCCTGTGAGGATACGTGGGCAAGTCTGGAGAGTCATGCAAGTAATGAATGCACATAAAAAGCAAAAATTTACCTATGAAATACCTACTATAGGTATTTGTAATGGGAATGATAGTGATGAGATTTTGTGGGTTGTTACAGTCTTACCCCCTTAGAAGAAATCTCGTCCTGAGATTTTGATGAACGTAGGAGTAGGGGAAAGAATAAGTCGAGAAAAATAAGAGGAAAGGAAAGAGTTGTACAAACGGAGCAGGAATTGTATGTACATGTGCCAAATACTTGGTCTCATTTGTTTATATCTCATTACTTACAAGTAATGGCGTCCCAATCCTTGTAAGCAAGAGCTTATAAATTCATGATCCATTCGATTTATAACTTTCTTCTTAAAATGAAAGAGCGTCCTAATTCATTTTATAGAATAGTCATCATAAATCGTCCTTAAGTAGTATCGGCGGAAAATGGAAAAAAAATGATCCACATTTAAGGAAATGTGGGTCAAGAGTGTTTTTGGAGACAAGTTCAAGTCACGGTAGAGACAAGTTCTAGTCATGACAGAGATGAGTTCTAGTCATGGTGGCTAGTTCTACAACCTCTCTGTTGAGCAGCTAATCACCTGGTAGCTATACCATGTTATGACTAGTGTGACGGACGTTATCTCATTCTTGCAACCTTTGCAAGGCGAGATAGTGTAATACCATAGTCGAACATAATGAGGATTAAAGTTCGGCATAGATATTCTTACAAGATCTAACTAATAGAATCTTACGATATGACGAGAAATACAAGTTCTTATTCTTAGAACATTATAGGATGGGGTAAAGAGAGAATATAGAGAAGGAAAAATAGAGTGAAAAATGACAGAGGAACGAAAATATGAAGAGGAGTGAAAAGATGGATGAAAGTGGAAGGGTGAATTTTTATGGGAGAGAGTGAAAAAGAAGAAACGAAGGCAAGGGATGAAATAGGAAGGTATGAAGGAGTGAAGGATAACGGATGAGTGGGTTTAAACGGAAGAGTAGGATTAAACAGTAGAGTAGAAAGGCGGGAGAATGAAATTTGAAATGGGGAGAGTGGGAAAAGGCGGGAGAGTGAAAGTTGAATGAAAGGATGTGGGGAGACGGAAGGGTAGGGTTTAAAACGGAAGGATAAGATTAAACGGAGGAGTAAAAGTATAGGATACCTGTAAGGATAGTATCCTAATGGAATTTTAAGATTTACTAGATTCCTCCAAGTTTTGTTTTCCCCCCTAAGGTTCTTCTATTTTTCCTAACTAGTCCTAAACTTCTAAGGGTGATGTGTTTGGTTCTATTGAAGTAGAGGGTTCTAAAGTGGAAGAAGGTTTAAGTGGTTTCTTTCCTAAGGTTTTACTAGGAGTTTCATTATTCCTAGGTAAGGTTTTGGGTTTTCTCTTTCGTTTTAAGCTGTCTATTAATACGAGTATCACTATTATTATAAGTATTATTATTCCTAGGTACTTGAAACCAGTTAGGGTAGTATCCATGTTATCTTCTAAGTGTAATTCCTAAGGTGTATCCTAAGAAATATCAAATCCTAAGATGTAATCTAATATCCTCAAATATCTTATTTCTAGTTATAGCTAATAGCCTCAAGTTTTAGATCTAGGTTATAAATTTTTAGTGTAGGTCTGGGATGTTCTAATGGTGTAATATTCCTAAGGGTTTCTAAATCCTAAAAGTCATGTGGAAAATCCTAAAGGTTGGTTACTAGGTATAGGTGATCTATATCCTTAAAATAGTCTATTCCTATATGGTAGAAGCTTGCTTATGTACTTTTGATGAGGTGAAAAGTGTACCCATTTTAGGGGGTCATTTAAGCCCTAATTCGTGTTAATATGATCAAATATTGCCTTAAATCATTCCTTTTGTCATTTTAGGTACTTTTGAGAAGAATTCTGGTAAACACATCATTTTGGACGTTTTTGGAGCATAAAGTGAAGAAAACGACAAAGTCTCAAAAGAATGCTGGAAATCCTTCCTGACGGCATCAGAGTCAAAAGGTGACGTCGTCAGCCATGCAGACAAAGGAGTGGAGTTCAGACTGTACCAGACGCCCTAAGCAAAAATTGTGATGTTTACACCTGACGGCGTCAGGTGTTAATAATCCTAGGCCGTCAGGTGTAATGCTAAAGAGAGACGGCCCAGCTCGAGTTTACGAGTGACGGCGTCAGAAGTAGATCTAGGTTATCCGAGAACCCTAGAGGCGGCGAGCTGACGGCGTCAGGATGTATAAGCTGACGCCGTCAGAGTG
>LBNU01008577.1:6094-57090 GCA_014162995.1 Artemisia annua | reverse complement strand
CTAACTATTAAGAATTAAGATAAACCAAATTTGTAAAATTTGAATATCTTTATGAACAACATCTATAACATTCATAGTATGAGTAGTTTACCCAATCCATTATTTGGTAATACTTCATCATATAATTCCCAGCATATTAATCAAATACCTGAGATATCCAAGTGGATCTATGAATGATAATTCCATCATCATGAGGTTTATCATTTACATGTTAAGCCTCATCATGATCTTTACTAGTGTGTTTTTAGAAGATTATGTATTTTGTAATAAACTCCCACTTGCCTTTAGTAATCTACTATCTATAAATACTTAGCAATAAGAGCAACAATCCAATTTTCTCTTTTTGGGATATTACAAATACACATTGAGAGTTCCTGACATGCTTTGTTAATAAGTATCTTAACAAATTCTGAACTTCAAGTTTAAGACTTAATGTGATTCATCACATTCCATGATGTCTTATAAATCTTCTAGGAGTCTAATTGAGTATATTAAATTCATACTCAATTTTCTAACCTTGATAACTCTTGGAAGAAAGAAGTTATAGTTATCTTTAATCAAACAATAACAATAAAGTTTGATTCTCCTAACCGAACATACCATAAACTTGTGGTATTTGATTAGGACTCATATTGTCAGATAATCTATCAGTATGAAAGATAAACTTACATCTTTTAGCTTGTCTATTTACCAACTAAATCAGCTTAATGATAAAATAGAATTTCCAAGCCACTTTGCATGCTTTATAACATAAGTACTCATTAATCAAGTTACTTCTTGTTCATGTTACTATAAGAAGACATAAACTGTTATAATCCCATTACACGTTATTAATCATTGATCAACTCAATGACTACTTGTATATGTCTTAATTAAAAGACCATAACAAGTTAACGTCTTACTTATTATAAGTCTTGTAATACTTAAAAGACTTCATGTTTATATCTATAGAATACAATATAAACATGTATAATTAAAGTAATCATGAACACCATCATTTGGTTTCAATAGTATTTTCAAGTTAACTCACTACTCATTTATTTATGTCATTCTAAGAATACATAATTATTGAAGTAGTATTATATTACTTCATGCATTTATGTCATTCCAATAATACATAAATATTTGAAGTTGTCTTGTTATCATATTGACACATGTTCTAATAGATGTCTAATTTAGAAACAGTAAATTATCCATGTAGGTCTCACGCATACATGGAAATTCACCTTGTTGTTGGAATTTAGTCTGCGTCTCACGTTTACTAAATTTCAACACCAAGTGTTTCTTAGATTAGATGTATTAATCATATTAGAACTATAATCTCTTACTTTGCAGTTAAGAGAATCCTTTAAATCATATTACTATGTGTTGTACCTTGCACACAATCAAGATTTCTCCCACTTGTGCATGGAACAACATCAAGTACCACATAAACAACACGCACGCGTTTGTTATTGTGAACAATATGATTTGTGTCATTATATTAACATAACTAGTAGATATAGAGTCACTCAATCAATCAAGGAAACGTACATGACTATCCTTGAAAATATTAATGTCTATATTTTGGAAAGTAATTATCTTGAGATATACAAAAGATAATCTGAGATATACAATCAAGACAAAAGTCTTATAACTCCCACTGAATTAGAGAACATTACAATAATCCCTTATTCAGTAATAGGCACACAATACTCCCACTGAATTTGACAACATTGTAAATGTTTCATTAATCAGTGAAAGGAATTAGTGTACTATTTACTTTCCTACATCTTTTGAGAAAAACCCATTCCAACAATTATATAGGTTCTAAAAGAATGTATTCTACTATGTAAATGTGATTCATCACATTCCAAACTATTAACTTGAAAAAACTGGGCATGCAATTTCTTCCTGAATAGATCTATCATACCAACAATTGTATGTAGTATCTTTAAATGGTCAAAACAAAACAACTAGATAAAATTGCTAGTTTGTCTTTTACCATTTTGCGGTAATTTGTCTAGTTTCTATTTTAATAACTCATAAAGTGCAAATCATCTTACTATTAAAGATTGCTATGAGTTATTTATTTAGAAAATAAACAATTCTAATTATCCTATTGTACCTTTCTCATTCATGAAAAGGATTAGGATTAAGTCTCACACTTCTCTATATGGAAAGAAGACTATGTTTATTCTTTTCGTAAAGTTGATCCTAACCAAAAACCCATACGGGTGTAGATCAATTTACTTGTGAAAAGAATAACTTATGTTTACGGTTCAATGTTGCATTAATACATTTAAAAGAATTTTCAAAATTCAATTTTAGTATTTTCGATAATACATGTTTTCAAGAAAATATAATACCCATGGAAATATTAATATAACCAAATAATTTTCTTGAAAACCTAGGATCCAACTTTTCATAATTTCACTACGTCAGTTGATCTGCCATATAGTGAATCTTTATAAAAGATGGTAATCTGTCGAACAATAATTGGCAAACAAGTTTTCCAATTCCTAGAAAATTATGGGATTTACATCAAATTGATTCATCAATTTGCAATGTAAGCATGTTTCATCCCATCTCATGCCGTAAGCTCTAGGTCTCACGCATCAACTTACTTAAGTCGTCTAACTTAGAAACTGCAAATTCTCCATGTGTGGTCTCACGCACACTCGGAAATTTACCTTGTCATTAATCTTGGTCCAGGTCTCACGCATACCCAAAATTAACTTCAAGTGTTCCTTATAGTTAGATGGCATGTGACTTAAATTTTAGGGTATTTAGTTTTTGATGTGTCAAAAACATGTATAAAGATGCATGCACTCATCTTTATGACATAAATTTTACAAAACAATTTTTATAAATCCAATTCATTAAAGTGAGCATCATCAAAGTTTTAATTGGTGCGTTGAGCGAATTACAACATTGCACTAAGAGGCTTCGATCTAAAAGGAATCCAAGATGACATACAAGCGAGCGTAGAGACAGAATGGAGTCTCTCTAAGGCCACAATTTAATGCGAAACCAAACTTATGCCTCACCTTATAGTATGCCATTGAGCCTTGAAAACGTTAAAGAACAGTCACCTCAACCAATTAAAAGTTTATGAAAGCTCAAAACTTTTGTTTCACCATTATTAGTCCAATTTAATTTTTCTTTTGAAAACTACCCTTGTTATTGCTTATAATAAAATAAACACATAACAATTAACAAGTAATTTAAAAGAAACAATAAACAACTAATAAATAAACAAGGTGAAAACACATAGCCGCATGCAAGCTTAATTAGATAAAACCCTAATTAAAACAGTTCTAGGTTTATAATGTGTATAATCAATCAAAGCTTTCACTTTGCACAAGTGAGCCACATACATCGAAACTTCGATTGCGTAAGCATATGATCGATTAATACACCACATAACAAATAAATTGATTTTAATTATAATAATTGGAGTCTTCCCCAATTCTAGATCTATCTAATTATAACGTTGTGGATCACATACTTGCATATAAACAAAATATATAATCCATGACTAACAAGCATGTTTCATAAAAAGTAGTGGTGAGTCACTCACCACTGATAAAAAGTAGTGGTGAGTCACTCACCGTCATCTCAGCGACATATCAGCTTTCTATTTCCTTTCACTTTCACTCACTCCCACTCACTATAAGGATTGCAATACTACCTTGAGTTGGGACATGCGTTTTGGTTGGAAGGTGACTGAGTCACTCACCATGGAGTGAACTCAGCACCACTTCGGTTGGTCTTATGTAGTTTTTTAAATAACAATTTTGATTAAAGGTAATATAATAAACTTAAATCATTCCGATTACTATATAGTAGTGAATTGATTTGGGACCAAATGAAAAAGAAAAATAGACAATAAAGTTGGAACTGGAGTATTAGTTTGAAAAAGACAGTGTTCATATTATACAAGATGGACAAATTTTTGACTTAAATGTACGTTGTTTAAACAGAATATCTCTATCGACAATTTATCTGGCCACTGTCTAAATGCTAGTGAGGTTTGATAAAATTTATTTTGGTTTTCTAAATACGTTTACACCGATTATGTATATTTTACATATGAAAAATATGAAGCGCATGTGTTTGAAAGAGAGTTAAAATGTAAAACAGTTAACTTTGTAGTACTTAACACAGGTGATGTTAACATCGTGTATATAATAAATATCGGTCAAACCTCTAATGTGGTACATTTGGTCAAGGAAGGGTATGAAACGGTTTCGGGATTAACCCGGTGTGGTTGTGTACATCTGAGTTAAAAAGGCTCGCCCTCCCTGGGAAAAACTCATACGTTCCATTTTATAATTCACATTAACTTAATTTAACAACTTAATTTAACATTATAATCACATACTCATTTATCAATCATTAGTAGCTTATTAAGCAAAAAATTTCCATTACTTTAATCGTTACTGTATTAGCTTATTAACTTTCTAAGACCAAGACCCAAGAGTTATTTCACATAGACTTAAAATCATTTTGATATGTGTATGGGCTTAATGTAACTTCTTAGATACTTGGAAGTAGGGGTGTTCATGGATTGGGTAATATCCACGATGACCGAAAACGGAAACCGAAAAAAATCGAATCGAACTCGTAACCGAACCGAATTGGTCAAAACCGTACCGAACCGAACTAAATATTCGGTTATCGGTTTGGATATGAGTTTGGCAATGAAAACCGAAAACCGAACCGAAAACCGAAAATATATATATATATATATATATATATATATATATATATATATATATATATATATATATATATATATATATATATATATATATATATATATTATGAATTTATATAAAAAAATCACTAAAAGTCTTTTTTAGTATAAATATAACATTATTTAAACTTGAATAAAAATTTGTACCTAAAATATATATAATTAAATGAAAAAATAATTAAAATTATTTAATTCGGTTATTCGGTTCGGTTTTCGGTTATTCAGTTCGGTTTTCGGTTCGGTTGAATCAAATGTCAATTCGGTTGGGTTCGGTTTTCGATTTGACCCATAAACAAAAATTAACCGAACAAACCGAACCGAATAAACCAAATAGCCCGATAACCGAACCGATGAACACCCCTACTTGGAAGATGATCCATTAAGAAAACTATATAAGTTGCTTTTACAAAACAATGACACGTTAATCTTACTCAACTCAAACTCATGCCTCACTTTATTTCTCTTTCTATTTATGCATTCTTTCTCACACACATACACGTTCAAGCTTAAAATATACATCAACATGTTTGTACGTGAGTTCTAAATCATATCTTTTTACGGAAATATTGTTCAAATATGAAAAGAAAATTTGTATTACTACCATGTCCACCCAGATCATTGCCATGTGTTAGTTTCATAGGATCGCGACAAACAACGTACATAGCCTCTAAGTTGAATCCATAACCAGAAGAAATATACTGCAATGCTTTACCATTTCGGTTCACAAAAGGCACTTAAACCTGAAGGCACAACGGAGGATATTATGCCACTAGTTTTTGACATTTTAAAAATAGTTAGCTAAGGCTTTGCTGCCATAGTAATGTCATGAAAGTAGATATTTAAACCGGCTTTGCTTGATCTCCAGATTGGATCTTCACAGAATTCACTATAGCATTCATGATAACGTCAGCCTCCGTGCGCATTCTAGAAAAAGATGTTTCAATCCGGGCCCTCTTTGATGCAGGAAGCTCTTCCAGTGATTCTTCAATGCCGCACAACTTGGAAATAATGCCAGAAGTCTTTGCTTCCCCATGTTTGATCTGAGCCTTTAGATCTTTCCAACCTCTATTGATCTTTTTCTTTATTTTTTTAATTTGCATTTTATCTTGCTCATGCATATTTGGCTCGTGGCACTCCATTGGTGTCATAACTCGATCCATATGAGCTATATTGGTCTTGATATTTGCTTTCTCCTGCTCTAGCATCACCCTGAGTTCTGCCATACAGGTTAGGGCCGATTCGGTATTCATCAATGCTCTCATCTCCTGAATGAAACATATATAGTGTTTAGAAGAAACATGCGACCATTCTTGATTTATTGTCAAAAATTCCCTTTCTTACATGGACATTTAAAAGTAATGGGTCTCACTAAGCTAGCCCTATCGAGTTGTGACCAATGAGATGAAAACCCATGGACTAATGTAATGCATTACTTTCATAAATGCCTTAACTAACTGTTCCATACACTTAAGTTTTTTACCTGACAAAAGTCTTTTTGCAGATTCTTTTTTAATTCTACAATAGAAAAGGAACAGAGAGATTTTCACTCTAAAAAATCCGCATATCAATTTCTACCTGTATAATTATTGAACGCATATTTGGGGGAAACTGGAAACCAACAAGGTCACTCTCATAGTCACAATTAACTCCAGAAAAAAGTTCCAACCTAGCAGCATATCTAAAGGCATCTCCTAGTTTACTTAGATAGCAGTTTCCAATCCTCAACGATATTAATGAGTTGCAACAGTTTTTTGCAAGAAGTGTAAGATGTTGTGCATCAGAAACATCCGTATTCTTAAATTTGAACATTTCCAAAACTGTGCTATTCAATGCCAATTGATGTAACCAAACGCCATCTTTCACATCAATATAATTAGAATGTCCCAAACACAAAGTTTTCAATTGGTTACAATACTTAGAGACATGCATTAATCCATTGGTCGAAAACTCTTGACACATCTTTATCGTCAAAGTTCTTAAATCCTTGCCGCGTGTTGTGGCCAACTTCTCGAGATCTTCATCATGAACAACCAGATGACGGAGATGAAGTTCTTTCAAGCACCTAAACTCGAGAGCTAGTTGTTGGATCCATGGGGTGAGTCTGATAACATACCCATTAAAATCATTTGGGGGGCCTTTAAGTGTTAAGGACTCGATGGAAGGAAATCTTTTACTTAAAGAGGGAGGAGGGTTTGGGTAGTAAAGTGTGTGAACAGTTAGGCGCTTACGCGTGATGGCATCAGTCTCATAAAACCTATGAGAAACTAAAGAAACAGAGTTTCGGTCCTCAGTGTTTTCTATATAAGGTATAACTAAGTCTAAAACTTGCTCCCCCATTAATTATTAAGGTTTCAAAATTCAACTAACCCTTTTTTTTTTAATTGGTCGTATGTAATAACAATCAATAGCATATACAGCAGCCTAATCATAAAAATATACAACATTTAATTCATTTTACCAAACACAAATGACCCAGAAGCAAACCTTCAATTGCAATTCTTGAAAGTGAACAAGATCAGATCAATGAAAATGATGGCTGACTGATTCTTAGGGGGGGTTTGTTTTTTGTGTTTGTGTGTGTTTTTGACGGTGTAATTAGTGTGTGTGAAATGAAAGCAAGTGTGTGTGTTTTTTATGGTGGTATTTTAGATGCTCACAGGTACGACTTCTTTACGGGAGTAGTTTTTTTTTTTGTCTAACACAAGTCTTTTTAAAGTGTACTTTTTTTCTAAAGAGATGTATATATATGTGGTAAATTTGTATATGCAATATCTATTGCACAAAACTAGTGGGTTGTTGATAGGTTATTTTTTAAGAGCACATGGTGTTTGAATTTGATCATTTTGTAAAAGATGCAGAAATACTCGAAAATATAATACTCCGTAACTTAGGTTACAAGTAGAGCGTTTTGCTTTTTGAAAAGTGTTTCAGTGTGTTTGTGTGATATTGATGCAGTTTGTGTAACGAAGTGATGCAATAGTGAATAATTTGTTGTGGATGAGTCTAGGTTAGGTTACGCGCAAAGTGTCTTACTTGTCGAAAAGTGTTTGTGTGTGTCTGTGTGCTTTTAATGCAGTTTGTGTAATGAAGTGATGCAGTAGCGAATAATATGTGGTGTGCTATTAATGCATTTTGTGTAATGAAGTGATGCAGTAGGGAATAGTCTGTGGAGTATGAGTCTACGTTAGGTTACACGCAGAGCGTCTTAGTTGTTGAAAACTAGTGGGTTCTTGATGAGAAAATATCAATGCAGAACACATATTATCTAAAGATCAAGGGGCTGGATCTGAGCCATTGATCATTCTTTCATTCTACGGTCCATATTAAATATCTGTTTTTATTTTGATATAATAAATGAGCACATTAGTAATTTCACTCCCCCTCATTTATTCTTCCACCATACCCCGCTCCCCCTTATTTACTCGTACTCTCTCTCTCTCTCTCTCATAACTTCAAACTGCACTCCCTTCATTTCCCCAATTTCATAACTTCAAACTCTAATCCCAATGTTATTAGCTTCAATCAATGGATATAACGCAAGAAGTATCTGTTATAAGCAAGAATCACTATTCAGGAGGTCGGGGATGCTCGAAATAAAGAGTAAACATGGTAATATTAGATTAAAAGAATGGGTAAGATGTGTGTGTTTTCTAGAGAGAGAAACAAGGAACACACACACACCTTGTGTTACAATGAGACATCCAACCCTCCTAGTTGCAACTAGGAGGTGTATTTATACTAAAACTAGCCTAACTTACCACTATTGGCTAAACTAGTCCTTGTACTTTGATACTAATGCAATTCCCTACTATAACATTATTTTTAAGGCTAACAATATCTCCCCAAAGTAATGTTATATGGAAATTGCTTACAACGTTCCCTACAAGTAAAATTAAATACAATACAATACAATACAAAACATAAGCACATCAGCTCCGAGAGTGGTCTTCAAACACCATAGCTTCATTTATCCATCTGAATCTTCTCGGCTGCCATCTCTTTACTTGCAGAGGAACAATGTGAGCGAATCTAATTAGGGATTAACTATGGCCATTACAATACACTCTCCCCTAATTAGTGCTCTCCCCCAAACTGACAACATTTCTGATGAAGTCTTTTGATAATTAAATGCAATCCGTCTTTAGTCTTCTAACACGCAGCGGAAAATGTAGAACAAACTGTAGACTCGACCTTCTTCAAGATTATCCATTCGGGGGAACAATGTGTCAACATCTTCATCTTCAACAAATGCATTCCAGCTATCTTACGAATCAACCCATAACGTACACATGTAACCAACAAGGGTAGAAACGATGACACCAAAGTAACAAGTTGAACCACTGACCATCTCTCTGCGGATATCAACTCCGGAATAAATGATTAAGCCCGATCACGTGGACCTGTTGTGCGTCCCTGATGTACACATTTCTCTTAATTATCATTTTACCACAGAAAATTAAGCCTTAGGGCTTGATTTGAATTTTTTTCACAAAACAATAAAAAAACATGCGTTTTAGGCCATTTTTCACGTAACCGATAATCATATGGCACATATGATGGCTCGTGATACCACTATAGGTGATGTTTTAACAAAATACATATAAAACATAATAAAAACGCAGCGGAACAACATCACCCTTAAGGATCCATATAGCCAATATGATTAATCAATAAAGAAACATAACAAGTTTATACCTTTGTAGCGTGCACCGGCAATCACCACCAATATCAATACCCACGAATTGATTGAGAACACAAATGATCAATGAAGTTGATCACCTCTATGAATGAAACACACTACACCTCCTTGGTAATCACTTGGATGCTAGTCCTTCACCCCGTAACCTTGTTATTACCTTTTAATAGACAAGATTCAAAGTAATAGATCAAGAAGATAAAAACCATGGGGTAGGGATTTTATTAATGCCGTATGATGGAGGAGGAGAGGGGGGAGAAATATATGGTAAATTGTTAATCCAATTATGAGAGGATATCTCCCATATATTTGACCAAAAATCAAAACCAATCCTCTCCTTGATTTCCTCCCATGGTCGGCCATCAAATGGGCTCCAAATGGGCTTCCCATTTGTTTTTCTAGTTCAATGGATTAAGTACATTACTTAGTCATTAGAAGCCCAATAGCGATCTCGAGTTATGTAAGGTTATTTATATATCGTAAGTACAATAAACACGACATATAAGAGATACCTAAGTGTATATGTGTGTGACCCCATAGGCTCACATATGTCTAGCCATATAATTATATATTATGACACGAGCATACTCCAACACAACTAACCCAAAAACTACAATTGAAATTAAAAATAAAATAACTAAACTATTGTGGTTGTGAAAACTTATATGGAGACAAATGTGTTTACTTAGATTTCCTTACTCCCTAACTATCTTTTACCGGTTAATTAATGTATGTATTACTTGCGTGGATGACGGGTGTATTCCTTAACAATTCATGGGGTGGCGTACATATCTCCCCAATTCTATGAGCTCTTATCACCTCCTACAACGATGCGTAAAGCACCCAATCATAGGGATTATAAACAGTGGCTCATGCGTTAAATACTACCTTAATAACCTAGTACGCATTAGTTACATGTTTCTTAAGACGTTCAAGCATGTTACCGTATAGGAGTATTGCCAATTTTCTTAAGCCTAACATTGATGAGACACTCAACCAAGAAAAGTAGCAACACACCAATCAACCAATAATTAATAGTTAGGTTTCATTAGACCTAGGCAAACACAAGAAAAATCTAGCCTAGCATGTTAATTGAAAGACAAGCATAAGATATAATTAATCTACACATAGACATATTGATTAATTTAAGTGAGGACCTATCTTTAATTGAACATGAAGGATTCAATGGTGAAAAACCCTTGAAAATACAGCCAAGATCGTCTTTAGGGTTTTTCCCAAACTTGTACCAAAAGTTCCACACTAATGACTAAAAAATATAAAAGTATATATAGATTTTACACTCTGACGGCGTCAGGTTATGGGTTCTGACGCCGTCAGCTCGCCGTCATTAGGGTTCTCGGATGGCCTAGATCTACTTCTGACGCCGTCACTTGTAAATGTGCTCTGGGCCGTCACTCTTTAGCATTACACCTGGCGACCTACTTTCTCTAACACCTGACGCCGTCAGGTGTAAACATCTTGTTTTCTTCATAGGGTGTCTAGTGTAATCTGATTATACTCCTTTGTCAATGTTGGCTGACAGCGTCACCTTGTGACTCTGACGCCGTCAGGAAGGTTTTTCAACTTCTTTTGAGACTTTGTTCGTTTTCTTTACTTTTATGCTCAAAAAACGTCCAAATTAGCATGTTTTCCAGAATTCTTCTCAAAAGTACCTAAAATGACAAAAGGATCGATTTAGGGCAAAATTTGATCACATTTACTCGAATTAGGGCTTAAATGACCCCTTAAAACGAGTACACTTTTCGTCTCATCAATTTCATATATTCGATTAAATGACAAAAATATATATATATTAAAAAGACTATGAAAATCAAGAAGCATTAGCCACTTTATTTAGCCATTTTCAATTGGATTCAATGGGCATGTTGTCTTCGTGTGCTTGTTAATCTTCTCTCTACAATATCCACAGAATATTCGGGTACATAGAAATCCGAACCGAAGAAAATGCTTGCAAGTGCATTTTACTTATCCGTCTTCAAGAGAACGTAGAACCTTATTACATAACAACAACAAAAAATAAAAAATAAAAATAAATAATAATAATAATAATAATAATAATAATAATAATAATAATAATAATAATAATAATAATAATAATAATAATAATAATAATAATAATAATAATAATAATTTTTAAATAAATAATAATTTATATTCAATTTTAAATAAATAATAATTTTTAAATCTTAATAAAGTGGTTGTTTATAAAAGTTAATAATAATAACAANACCGGTTGGGCGTTCCTCTTTTTACCACTCAGGTGCCGTGTTCAGCTTGTTCTAGGGTGTTTAATGGAGATATTTATGGGGATCATGCTGTTTCATGTGCGGGTATTGTGGGCATCAAACATCGGCATAACATTGTGCGTGATGTCCTTGTTGATATTTGTTCTCGATCCGGAATCTCAGCTCGTAAGGAGGTGGATATTGGGCTTTATGGAGATAGGGACAGATCCTTACGACCGGCTGATATATTGCTTTATTCTTGGGATGATGGGCGTGATGTATGTGTTGATCTTACGGGGTCGTCGCCCTTGACGCAATCCGGGATGATTGATTTTTTGCCAGGGCGGGCGGTTATTGATGCCGCACAGCGTAAGCGTGTCAAGTACGGTGCCAAATGTGTTGATATCGGGTATGGTTTCCTCCCTTTCTCTTTTTCTTCTTTTGGAGAACTTGAGAAAGATGCAGTAACCCTTCTGAAGCGTATTCGACGATTCTTTATGACTCAAGACATTGGGGCACGTGTTGCGGCTCATATTTTTAATAGGATCGGTTTTGCTATTGCTAGAGGTGTGAGGGCCCAGTTGGTTTCTCGGCTTCACACCAATTTCTTGTAAATTCTTTGAGTTTTTAATAAAGTGATGATAATAAAAAAAAAAAAAAAAAAAAAAAAAAAAAAAAAAAAAAAAAAAAAAATAAAAAAAAAAAAAATAAAAAAAAAAAAAAAAAAATAAAAAAAAAAAAAAAAAAATAATAATAATAATAATAATAATAATAATAATAATAATAATAATAATAATAATAATAATAATAATAATAATAATAATAATAATAATAATAATAATAATAATAATAATAATAATAATAATAATAATGATAATGATAATACATACATACATACATACATACATACATACATACATACATACATACGCTAGAATCACATGTGATTTAAACACAAAATCACATGTGATTGTTTAGAAAGTCACTAGCTTTCAGACTACTGTCCATAAATGAATGATTATGTTACAACATACTACACAACACATATCATCTAACAACATGCTATTTTTTAACTTATAATGAAGTTGAGGAGATCAATGCAATCTAATTTCATAGTTTTAAGACAATGAAATTAAAAGAAAAACAATACAACTCATGCATTTAATAAAAAAAACACATATTGTCTATATTGGATTGAGACATGTGATTGTGTCCTTACAAAGGCGCACTTCATTCCTTTCCATAGTATCTATGTTGTCTTGTTTAAAGGAAAGATCAATGTTTTACTTCCTTTTCGACCTTTAGCTATCATTCTACACTACACTAACAGGCCACCATGGAAGAACTTGCTTTTATGGTCGTTACAGTTTTAAACAATAAAATGAGTCTCACGATTCTCGGCTTCTTGAGGGATGCGTGTGTGTTTTTTTGTTGTGATTTTTTATGTTTTTATGGTTAAACGATATTTTTATGGTGATTTAGAAGGTTTATTGAAAGTTTTGCGGTGATGTAGAAGGTTTCCGATTAACCAGAATTTTTGATGAGAGAGAAGTTGGAGAAGACAGCGTGTTAAATGAGACTAAATAAGATATTTATGCTTTTATTGAAGGAGATAGAATGAAGTTTTTGCCCTTGTTTGTTCTTTTATGGTTTCATCTCTACCGTTGGATGAAAGCTGAATGGATGGCTGGGATATGGTGAATTGTTCTTTAGATAATACATGCTTGTCACGGATCTCAACTCATTTAAACAATCCCGCCGGGGAGTAAAGTCATCAATTGCGTACCCGTCTAAAATTGACTATGGCATTAACAATGTTTTTTTATATATATTTAAAAAAAAGGTATCATAACTTTTTTTATAGCTGAGAATCCTGAGATACCTTAAGACATGCATACATACACACCCGCCCAGTAGAGGCTTTCATAGGAAAAAGTATATTCATGGATGGATTAGGGGAAAGAGTCTTCACCTTACTTTCAATTGTCAATCATTTTTATTGAACTTTCTTTCAGGCTAGCTCTGGCAGGGCGCATACACACGAACCCACTTTAAGTCGGATCCGAGCTCCAGCAGACAGCGAGACAGCCATTGTGGTAAACGGGAGCAAAGCAAGGGAAAGAGAGGTGAGTGACGCCAAGGGGAATTCCAGCACGAAAGCAAGTGTTGTTATCACACGTCCGTCCTGTCTGCATGGGCGGTACCACAATGGAGGCAGTGTGGGCAACTGCCCCCACAAAGTTCACTCGAGTAATGTTGATTTTCTTGGGTTGATAAGTGATTTTCATTTTGCCCTCATAAAAGGGGTAAATAGTATAATGGTGAAAATTTATCATACTCAAGTGATTAAGGACATTTGCAATTTCGTGGATATATAATATTCGATTCTTGTGCTACTATATAGATTTTTGTGAATTTTTGTTATTTAATTTTTTATTTTTGCTTCAACTACCTGTGTTAATATCGACCAGAAAAAGTAAGTATGTGCTAAATGTCGGGCATATCATCACCAATTTTTAGTTTTGGTTTTCACATGCAATCGTATACAAAAAAACTCATTTTCATTTAAAGTAAAATCAATTTCATTATAGCAACATAGACGTGGTACGCACTTTTAATTTTTTCCCCTCTTGAAATGTTTTTTTTTTGTACCGCCCCTGCTTGTCTGATTGATTCACCTTCGATTATTCAATCAAGGAAGGAGAGTCAACGACCTTTGAAGAAAGATGACTTCTATTTTAAGACATTGAGTTGGACATTCAAAAAGCCCACAACTAAACGACGAGTGGTTGCTTTACCCTCTTGTTCCGTCGCATGTCAAAGGTAATAAGGGTCTTATATATTACTGTTATTCGTCCGGATATTGCTTATGCATTTCATTTAGTGAGTCAATTATATAACTTTTAGACGATTGCATTGTCCATAAATCATCACAAATGCTTAAGTAACTAATGTAAAACTTAAAAATGTTAACACAAAGATAGAGCTCTAAAACGATATTTTCGTCTAACACGTACAGTCCCACAATTGTAACTAGAGTTTGAGTTTAACAGCGGACCAACTGAAAATGGCCGGTACTTGAATAGTACTTCCGCTCATCTTCATGTGGCTATCAAACTAAAAATAGAAAAAAAGATACGATTACATGCTTATCTATACTACATATATAATGGAGGAAACACTCTCTCTCCAAAATTTTCAGATTTACAAAAAATGATGCCAGTTTTACAACACTTTAAAGCAACAAATTTTCATAATTACAACAACAAAAGCATGGTGTACAACAAAAAATAGCATGGAATGAAATTCAGACCAAAATTCTATGAATTCTACATTAATGCTATTAAAAACACCCCTATACAAAAAAATTACAACTATTTAAGCACAATGTACAACCATCAATTAAAACCCATCCATATTAATTCCAAGCCATACACGAGTAATTTTGAGCCATAAAAAATACAAGGAAAATACTAGATCCACCTAAGGTTTACAAAATTTCACCCACTCGCTGACGTGGCAGAGTGCTGATCGGTTGATTTTCTGTGGGACACATATGAATCTTTAGCTAAGGAAAAAACGAAAGAGATGATAATGGGCCGGGGGTTTATAGACTATAGTAACGGGTGAGTTGGGCTGAAATAATAAAGAAACAATGAGTTAGGCAGACGACGGGCTTCTCATCAATTACACTTGCACACACAAACTGACATAAAAAAAAAATAATAATAATAATTAGAAAGAAGAAAGAAGAAGGGTTTTTGATTCCTTGGAGTTCCGACTACCTACTAGTGTAGTAGTAGTAGTAAATAAGTTTTGAAGAAGAAGCAGGTATGTATAACTTTCTTCGATTTTTTCTTCTATTTATTATTATTTATTATTTTGATTGATTGATTGATTTCAACTAACCTAGCTAGTACGTAATAATAGTGTTTATGAATTTTATTATACTCACAATCACATATCATATCATATACTACTCCGTCCGTGGTATAATTAATTATTTAGGATGAATAAATAGCTGCTTGATAATAGGTAATATTTTAGGGTTTGCTTTTGCAGTTGCAATGAATTGTTCATCTGCCTTGTTTATTATTATTATTATTATTATTATTATTATTATTATTATTGTTATTATTATTATTAGCAGCAGGCACTTTGGAAGTGTTTATTATACTCACAATCACATTTACAGTCACCGATTACATATCATATCATATACTACTCCGTAGTATAATTATTTAGGATGAAGAGATAGCTGCTTGATAATAGGTAGTAATATTTTAGGGTTTGCTTTTGCAGTTGCAATGAATTGTTCATCTGCCTTGTTTATTATTATTATTACTACTAGCAGCATGCAGCAGGCACTTTGGAAGTCAATAAATCAAAATATATACGTACAAACCAAACTGCTTCACCTTCCCCTTTTAAAACCAACACATTGATTATTATTGCTTTCCCTTTACCTTCTAATATTCCCCATTCGCCTCTACCCTTTTCATTCCTAACACTAACCAGTTATTATTAGCTTAAGTTGTTGTTGTTGTAAAGCATGTTATTAGCTAGCCTCTTTCCCTGGAATAATTCGTGGTTATACATCTCTCATTGCAATTTTTTTTATATTCTTCTTACTTGATTCTCTCGCAACTTTTTTTATATTCTTCTTCATTGCAATTGTAAATGATGCTTTAACTTCATTGCAATTTGTATAAGCCTAGTGATTTATACATAAATCATACTGCTATGTGAACAACTTATACGATTTATATACAGAGGGTATCTAATTTACTTGTGATAAGATCCCTTTACTTTTCTGATATATAATATATTTGGAAACGTATTTAGCTTAAGTGGGCGTTGGAAGGAGGGCAAAGGCTCTCTATTCATGTGAAGCTTAGGTCGGTCATGGGCAATGATATTTGTTTATTTTAAACCAAACACTCAATTAAAATTATGGTATCTCTTCTTTGATTCAAAACCATATATCACTCCTTTGGTTTTTCACTTCTGATTATTTTTACTAATATGATTTTAATCATTATACAAGTAGTTGATTGATATGCTAATATGTTGATTATTTGGTCAGTGGTTAAAGAAGACGAAACCAATGCTAGGTTCTAAAAAGCTTTTAATTTTGTAAGAGTTAACATAGGTAGCAAGTCGGTTTTTTATAGACTTGCCCGAGCTCAGATTTTACTAACTTTTTCCAAATTTGAACTATCATTTGAGCTGATATCGAGCTTCTTAAATCATCATAATTTCTACGAGTAATTCAAGATATAGAATCCCAGAGATTTTTCCATTGTTTAGAAATGATAGCCGTTTTTCTGATCAACTCTTTGGTAGTGAAGTCTAAACGAGACATGATATTGTTGACTAACATTTCATCTGTTGTTCTGAGGATTTTTTTTAATGGCGCCCAATTCTAGAAAAACAAAGATCTTAAAAATTCAATGTGAACAAGTAGTGTGCAAGTTACACATTAGTGTGTTCTCAAGAAAAATTTGGAGTGCAAAGTAAAAGAATGAAAAGAAAAGTAAATGAGAAGGTAGTAAATGAAAGAAAGTAGAAAAAAAAAACTGTGTGTTCTTGACTGTAAAAAGAAGAAAGAAAGTGAAAGTGTGTTGTTTATAGAATTAGTATTAAACCCTTAAAATAAAATTAAATGTACTTTTGTCATTTATTTAATGGTTGTACTTGTTTACTTTACTTTCATCCGAAATGTGGGATGAAAGTATTCACACCAAAAACATTCAATTTCATCCCTTTTACATTTCACTTTCATCTTTAAAAAACTCAAGAACGTGACTCATTTTACTTCCTTTTTCTTTCTAAAATCAAACTTGAGAACATGGATGTGTCATCTACCTTTCTTCCCTTTTTCCATCTTAATAAATATACATGACAAATGACTTTTCTATTTTATGAGATATAAAGGGTGCGTTTTGTCGGGAAAAAAAATTATCTTGTTTTTCATTTCTAGCTTTGTAAAAATTTGAAAGGGAAATTTATCTCTACAAAATACTTGAAAATATAAAAAATATATTTTCTATTTTGAAGAGGGGAAAGAAGTGGTGTGGGCTACAAATTTGTTTTGTAGTTTTCCTTGTGTTTTATAAAACATTTTATTAGAAAACGTAACGATGTCTATTTTACTTGTTAAGGATATTTTACCCTGACTTTTGACCTTACTTTGTGTGGGTCAAGGAAGTAAAGAGATGGTAGGTGAAAGAGTTTTTACTGATTCTAACTTTATAGCGTTTATTCATCCAAACTAACACACCAACCTTAGTTAGTTCCTTGCTTTTGGTATGTATCATCTGTTATTTTTTTTTTATTCATCAACTTATTTAGTTTCATGATTATTAACTGATCAACACCCACCAAGTGTTTGATGAAATGCCCCAATCACATTGTTACATTTTGTTGTTGTTTGAATAATATGTGTTTAAGGAGTATCTGTTTAGTAAACTGATTCTTATTTAGGTTAGGTGGTGTTTGGGGTTGCTTCNTTATTTAGAAATGATAGCCGTTTTTCTGATCAACTCTTTGGTAGTGAAGTCTAAACGAGACATGATATTGTTGACTAAACATTTCATCTGTTGTTCTGAGGATTTTTTTTAATGGCGCCCAATTCTAGAAAAACAAAGATCTTAAAAATTCAATGTGAACAAGTAGTGTGCAAGTTACACATTAGTGTGTTCTCAAGAAAAATTTGGAGTGCAAAGTAAAAGAATGAAAAGAAAAGTAAATGAGAAGGTAGTAAATGAAAGAAAGTAGAAAAAAAAACTGTGTGTTCTTGACTGTAAAAAGAAGAAAGAAAGTGAAAGTGTGTTGTTTATAGAATTAGTATTAAACCCTTAAAATAAAATTAAATGTACTTTTGTCATTTATTTAATGGTTGTACTTGTTTACTTTACTTTCATCCCAAATGTGGGATGAAAGTATTCACACCAAAAACATTCAATTTCATCACTTTTACATTTCACTTTCATCTTTAAAAAACTCAAGAACGTGACTCATTTTACTTCCTTTTTCTTTCTAAAATCAAACTTGAGAACATGGATGTGTCATCTACCTTTCTTCCCTTTTTCCATCTTAATAAATATACATGACAAATGACTTTTCTATTTTATGAGATATAAAGGGTGCGTTTTGTTGGGAAAAAAAATTATCTTGTTTTTCATTTCTAGCTTTGTAAAAATTTGAAAGGGAAATTTATCTCTACAAAATACTTGAAAATATAAAAGATATATTTTCTATTTTGAAGAGGGGAAAGAAGGGGTGTGGGCTACAAATTTGTTTTGTAGTTTTCCTTGTGTTTTATAAAACATTTTATTGGAAAACGTAACGATGTCTATTTTACTTGTTAAGGATATTTTACCCTGACTTTGACCTTACTTTGTGTGGGTCAAGGAAGTAAAGAGATGGTAGGTGAAAGAGTTTTTACTGATTCTAACTTTATAGCGTTTATTCATCCAAACTAACACACCAACCTTAGTTAGTTCCTTGCTTTTGGTATGTATCATCTGTTATTTTTTTTTATTCATCAACTTATTTAGTTTCATGATTATTAACTGATCAACACCCACCAAGTTTTTGATGAAATGCCCCAATCACATTGTTACATTTTGTTGTTGTTTGAATTAATAAACACCTTATGAAACACCCCTCCTACAAATATGAACATATAGATAGGCGCGTTCATAGTAACAACCCATGTATTTGATATGCCATTGCTAGTGGTTACTCTTCATTTTTCTACTTTAACATATATAATTCAGTTCTCCATGTTTTGATATAGCTGCTGCTACTGTTTCTAACATTTCATTTCTCGTTTTGCAACGTCTAGTTGGTCATGGAAGGAGTTGATCGATTGAATGAGTTAAATGATGAATTCTTAATCGATAATATCATGTCTCGTTTGGACTGCACTACCAAAGAGCTCATCAGAACAACGGCTACCATCTCAAAACGATGGAAAAATCTTTGGACTCAACTTCCTCATCTCATTTTCTCAGATGAGGATGACGCCATAGATTTACAATTTGAAGAACTCTATGGTTACATTTCTTTTATCGACAACACCCTTAATCAGTGTCCTACAAATCTCAACCTCAAAAAATTCAAACTTCATATTAGTTACAGTCTAGTTAATTCTGAGTTGAAATCACAAGTAAATGGTTGGATTCGTTATGCTATTGGCCGTAATGTCGAAAAGGTTAATTTACACTTATTGGATGTAGAACCAGTGGATCCGTTTATCTATGATGATGAGTTGTTTTTCAACAATTTGTGTTTTAATCGTGTGAAGTTGTCGTGCTGTCTGTTTAATCCTCCTAATGGTGTGATTAGTTGGGAAAGACTTGAGTGTTTGTGTTTATCTTGTGTGACTCTTGATGAAGATATGATTGAGAAGATATTATCCGGAAGTCCTTGCTTGGAATCTTTGGAGTTGATAGAATGCTATGGTTATAGGCGGATTGATATTACTTCAAAGAGTGTTCAGAAGTTGGTGTTCTTTGGATACAGTGGGTTTAATCCATACAAGGAGGGTTATATAGATTGTATCAAAGTCGATGCTCCTTACATATCGTCTCTAACTATAGAAGATGAGTTGGTTTTGCGGGAGCTTGTGTTGCTTAATGTGTCTTCTTTGGTCGAAGCTCACTTAGATTATTCCATCAATTGGAGGGAGTATGCGATATTCAAGGAAGAAGTGTTTAAAGGACTTTTAGAAAGCCTTGGCCATGTCGAAGATATTACATTTGGGAATCACTGTTCGGAGGTAATATTACTTATGAATGTCTTTTTTTCATACACTCACGTTTGTTGTCTGTGTGTAAAATTATATACGTTGCACTGCTCTAATAATCTTTTCTTTGCTTTGATAGCTTCTCTCTCGTTTGGAAGCTGGCAGTGATACGTCTTTTGACGATCGAGAGGAACAAATTGCTTAAAGTGATTAAGTGTTGGTTGATACATCTTATGCCTGCTAAGAAGTTGCTGACACTCCATCGACCATCTCCAATAGCCTAAATATAACTCTGTTTTTTTGGTAAATTTCAAAATTTTGTTTACTGTTTAATCTTGTGATTTGTGAACTGAGTTAATGAGAAAAAGAAGTGTACTATCAACAGATCTTGAAAATGGAATGATTTTGTTGCATCCTGTGGCTCTATTATTGTTCTAGTTATATTCATTGGCAAATAGATCTTTTGCACATAACTGCCAATACTCAGAAATACGAATGAAACCATATAGCTTATTTCTTCGTATAGCTCTCAATGAAATCACAATATAACAATGGTAAATATGCTGTTGTTCATACATGCCTTTGATTAAGTCGATTCGGTATGTGTTCTGGTTTTCTTCCATATAGCTTATTTCTTCGTATAGTTTATTTTTGAGCATGTGCTCTTTGATGGGTAAACATGTTTTAAATGGGTTTGGGATTTGGGTTGGGATCAGGATTCGGGGATAAGAGAAGCCTTTGTCATTAGGGACATGTGATATGGTCTCCCAGATTGTAAGGTAGGAGACTGAAAATAATCTTATATGCTGGTTATATTGGAGGTCCAGTTTGTGTGGACATTGGAACTATCCTTATGAGCTCCAAAGTCCTTCGTATTACTACTGGGGTCTTGGCGTGGCTCTCGATTATGTTGCGCGTTATTTGGAATAGCAGGTTTATCATGGATTGGAATATAGTTCATATTTGGTTTGTTGTTTTTCCAAAGGTTTTAAATGTTTTGTTTAGGAAACATTTCAAGCTTAATGTGGGTCAGTTTTCACATTTGGATATAGTTACCAGAATAAATTACAACAGTCGCTACAGTCTTATATTGGGAACTTGATAACTGCTCCTTCTACCGGTCCACTTATTTTAAGTTGGCCAAGACCATGTCAATGTGAAGATGACATTGTGTTCATGAAAAGAGTAGGCTAAAGGTTTTATATTTATGAGAAAGGTGTTTGTGTCACTACAACAAACAGGACGACTTTCGCGGGGACACAGGCTCGCTGACCGCCTACTAAATTTTCAACGCACACTTTTGGCGGGGACATGTCTCTGTCAAAAGTAATTATACTTTTTGGCCAAGCGTTGAGCTGGCACACAATCTCGCTGACCGTTTACTAAATTTTCAACATACACTTTCCGCGGGGACATGTCCCCGCCAAAAGAGTTTTAATTTTTTGCCAAGTTTGACCAAAATAGTACCTCTAAATTGTGCGCGAGAATTTTTCCCGCTTTCACTTTTAGCGGGGATATGTCCCCGCTAAAAGTGTGACATACTTTTAGCGGGAACGTGTCCCCGCTAAAAGTAAAGGCGCCAATTAATGTGTTTATCCTGCCTAAACTTTCTGGCGGTGTTCATGCCATTTGGCATGGAGATGTCCCCGCCAAAAGTGTGGCTTCAATTATTGTATCAAATTGCAACTTTGTCTGCCAAACTTTACTATATATCTCAACACACACATAACACATACTGAGTATCTAAAATTCGGCAATCAAAAACACAAATAAATCAATCGTCAATTCTTACAAGACACACATGACTTGGCGTGGTTGCACAGTTGAAGAGGAGTACTCAAAAATATTGTCACACGAGCTCGTCTTTAATGAAGTTATGTTACATTGGGGTCATGCAGTTTATGAGGAGTATGATTCTTTTAAGGACGCTGAACCGTGGATGAGAGACAAAATTATCGAATGGTGTAGGAAAAATTCGTACTACAAAGAGTACATGGAAGAGCTAGATGCTGTTGAAGCTCAACGCTGCTAAAGCTCATGCTGCTGCTGTTGGAGGTGACAATGAAACTGAAAGCAGGTTTGACCTCGACACCGAAATTGATAATCTGGAAAACAGGGTAACAGATCTGGAAGCTAAGTTTGCACATCTCAAGGAAATGAGAGCAAGGAAGGGAAAAGATGGTGCGAGTTCAAGCAAAGCGGGAAGTAGCCGCAAAAAAAATAAACAGGTTGTTTCAGTTGATCTGTTTCGTTTGGTTGTCGAGTTAAGTTGTCTCGTTTAGTTGTCGAGTTGTTTAGTTTGAGTTGTTTCGTTTGGTTGTCGAGTTGTATAGTTTGAGTTGTACTTTCCTTTGGTTGTCGAGTTGTTTAGTTTGGTTGTCGAGTTTTTTAGTTTGAGTCTGTATGAAAATGCATGTGGTTGAGAACTCTTGCTTGTTTTAAATAAACAGTTTGCCTTCGTGTTTGATAATTGTGATATTGTTCCTTCAGTTCTATTATTTATGCGTACGAATTTAAAATATAAAGGACGTTCAACATCATTTACCACAACAACAACAACATTTTATTGAACAACAACAATAACATAAACAACAACAATAACGAAAAAGTATGTAATTTTTCACCTTCGATAATGGACATGAATAGTATTGTTTACCAAGTTGAGGTGATAAAAGGTGGTGGCCAGATAAAGATTCCGGCGGCCAGAAACTGCTCGTGTCGCTGGAAAACGGAAACTGCTTGTTTTAAATAATTGTGATATTGTTCCTTCAGTTTTATTATTTGTGCATACGAATTTAAAATATAAAGGAAGTTCCCGCTATAGCGAAGGCCCACATCGACAACCAGCTGCATGTAAGTTTATATTAGAGTAAATTACATGGTTGGTCCCTGTGGTTTGTCCTAAATAACAAGTTTCGTCCCTAGAATTTTAAAGTTGCATGGACAGTCCCTAAGTGTGTAAACAAATAACACATTTGGTCCAAACGTTAACNCCGCTATAGCGAAGGCCCACATCGACAACCAGCTGCATGTAAGTTTATATTAGAGTAAATTACATGGTTGGTCCCTGTGGTTTGTCCTAAATAACAAGTTTCGTCCCTAGAATTTTAAAGTTGCATGGACAGTCCCTAAGTGTGTAAACAAATAACACATTTGGTCCAAACGTTAACCTTCCGTTAGTATGATAAAAAGTCATGCCACGTGGCAAAAATGGGGGGGGGGGGGGTTTTTTTGTCTTTCCATGTTCCAACGTATTTATTTACCCCCTATTTAATAAAACCCATCCCCACCACAGATTTCATCTTCTTCCATTTTATCTTTTTCTCCCATTTAATTAAAACACTCAAATCAAAACAATGGTGTATTGTAATTGTGGTAGAAGAACAAATATCATCACATCCTGGACAAATGAAAACCCCGGAAGACGTTTCTATGGATGCCCAGATCATGTAAGTGTTTTCTTGTTTAATAGGGTTACAATTTGCCATCATTGATATGTTATGTTTCTTGTTTATTAGGGTATAGTGGATTGGTTTGATCCCCCTATGTGCCGTCGTGCTGTAAGCATAATTCCAGGACTATTGAGGGCAAGAAATAGGCAAGAAGCTCAGTTGTTGGAAGCACAAAAGGGACGTGAAAGAATGAAGAAGTTGTTGGTTGTGTCATGGTTAATATTTGTAGTGTTTGAATTTTTCAAGTATGGTTAATTAAGTTGTTGTATTGGTTTAAGTAATGGTACAAACAATGTGATATTGTAGTCTTTGACTTATGTAGTCAATTTTGTATTTTGCAACAACTTTGATGTATTAATGGAATTACAGTTGGTTGTTATTGTTTGAATGTCAAAATTGACACATAAAAAGTCAAAATGACCCATTTCTAAACCAAGCATAAATAACAAGTCAAAATAAGCATAAACTTGATCCATTATAGAAGTTAAATTTGACTTATAACAAGTCAACTTTACCATTACCCTGATAAATGTTCACAAAGGATCAAAATAAGTCAAACAACATAGTCTTACACACATAGGATCTCATAGGATCAAAATAAGTCAAACAACATAGTCTTACACATAAAAGCAAATCCAGAACTAGTACCAAAAGATCACACATGATCAAGACAGTTTCATTACAGAAAAGTTAACTAAATAAGATCACTTGGCTACACTTGGGCCTGCATTCTTCTTCTTACCCCTACCTGCACCACCATTTTTAGAAGCAGCTTGACTTGAACAAGTAGCTTGAATTGCAGCTTTTTTTGTTGGAGCTTTTTGAGTTTTAGCTTGATTTGCAGTTTTCATATTCTTCTTTTTCCCACTTGTCTGCACTGGATTTCTGGGTCCCTTGCATGTTCTCTTATTGTGCCCCTTTTCTTTGCAAAAAACACAAGTTACAGTTTTAAGCTTCCTTGAGAGCTTCCCATTCTTGACTATATCAATCATTTCAGTTGCAGACCTCTTCCTTTTCTTGTTTGGCCTTCCAGGTTGAGGATGATGATTTGGTGGAATGATTGTTGTTGTAAGGTTACACTTAGGCCACATACTTGGCCCATTAGTGGGACAAATCTTGTGTGAGTAAACTTGTTTCCAAGTATCCAATCTATAACAGGGGTGCACCCATTCTTCTATTAAACCAGGGTTCATGTTGTTTCTTGCCATATCCCAATTGACTGCTATGGCATGTTTGCAGGGTATACCAGTTATTTCCCAATACCTACATGTGCAACTCCTTTGTGACATATTAACCACATACTGCTCAAAAGAACCACCAGTAACTTGGTACATGTCATCTCCATTCCAAGACACAACATAATCTACAGCTTTCTCTTTTCTCATTTCTAGCAACCTAGTAGCAGTAGGAGTTAAGGGGCCATCACACTTAGCTATAAGTTTGTTCACAGTCACTATTCTTCTCATCAGATACTCTCTAATATACTCTAATGCACTTATAATTGGCATGTCCCTACCATCAACAATTTTGCCATTGAAAACCTCACACATATTATTCAATAAAACATCTGACTTTGCCCTACCTGTAATAAAGTGAAAAACATATTTGTTCATATACTCTTTTTCAACATATTAGACCTAATTATTGTTGAATATTATTTTACCTGAAAAGTGGGATCTAGACCAATGATGAGGAGGTATTTTGCATAACCACTCATATGCTTCCTTGCTGTAGTTCTTCAAATCATCCATTGCTTTATTGAACCATTGGACAGTGGTAGAACTAGCACACTTCCACAACATATCTTTATAAACTTGACCACTCCACTTTTGTTTCATGTTTTCATGAATGTGTTTAAGGCAGAATCTATGCTCAGCTGATGGAAACAAATTGGCTATAGCTGGAATTATGCCCTGTTGCAATGCAAGTATATAAGTATACATATTATACAAGCAAATAAAATTGTTAAGTAATGGAAGTGAAATCACCTTCTGCCTGTCACTAATGAAAGTGAAATGTGAATCCCTTTGTAGGTCTAGATCTTCACCTAGTTGCTCCAAAAACCAAGTCCATGACTCTTTATTCTCAGCTTCAGCAATGCAATAGGCCAGAGGATATATGCCATTGTTGGGATCCAAGGAAACAGCAGTCAAAAGCTGACCTGGGAATGGACCCTTCATGAAGGTACCATCAAATCCCAATAAGTCCCTCTTCCCTGCTTTAAACCCCTCTTTCAAAGCTCCAATGCATATGTAAATCCTTTGAAACACCCTATGAGTATCTTCTGGATCATCTGGATGTTCACACTTTATCTTAACATTTGTGTTGGGGTTATTTGCCTTCAATTCTAGAACATAATCCCTTAGATTAGCATACTGCTTAGTGTGGTCACCTCTGATTTGATCCACAGCTTTTGACTTAGCCCTAAATGCTTTCATCCTGGAAATCTCCAATCTATACTTCCTTTGACTTTGGTCTTGTACTGCTTTAATTGGAATCCCTGGATTTGATGTAATTTCTCTGACTAACTCTTTGGCTATGAAATCTGATGTGCAGGCTTTCACTTTCCTTGTTTGTAGACACTTGTGTTCAGCTTTGTATGTTCTAACTGACCAGGTTTCATCATCATCCTTTGCTATTTGTAAACACCAAGGACATTTATTTGGATCTGCTTTATTATTCTTGTTAGGTTGCCCACCATTTATTATCCTTGACTTTGCCAGCTCAACTGATTTCTTCTTAACTGGAGAAGCATTCACAATTTTAGTCCTTGTCCAATGAACAACAGCTTTACTTGGCCCATCTTTACTGGGCCCATCTTTTGAAGGCCCAACTTGTTCACTTGACCCAAGTGTTGGAATAGTACCTGAACATTCAGCTCTAATCCTGACCTTGTCATTCTTTTTCAAAAAAATTTCCCTCCTTGTTTCTATGGAGTGCAGTTTAATCATATCTTTTGCCTCTTTAGCTGTCCCAAATGATTTACCAACATAAAAGTATGTTGATACATTAGAATCATCTGCTGTCTTTTGTTGTTGTTTTCTTAACACCTTCAACTTTCTCTTCCTACTCTTCTCCATTTCATCATCTCCTTCTGATCCACTCTCAAAATCATCATTATCCAAAGGCTCTATATCAACATCAACATGATCATCATTTATCAGTTTGCTCTTCAAATTCCCACTTCCCATGAACTCTACACTAGGATCTACATTGGCATGAAAATCCTTCATATCAACTTCTACATCATGTATTTCATTTACCTCATCAGCTATGTAATCACTATCTTCCTCATCTTCACTATCTTCACTCCTACTATGTTCCTCCTCAACCTCTTCACTATCTTCACTCCCACTATGTTCCTGCTCTTCTTCATCATCTACTATTGGTTTTTTACCCTTATCAACTATCTCAGCATCATCTAAACCCATTGTTTGCTCAACATCATTTACCTTATCTACTATCTCAGCATCATCTAAACCTAAGAAAGGGTCAAAGTCTTCATTGTCCAAAGTAGAGTAAAAGTCAGTTGTAAACTCACTTGGCACATTATTTTTACCAATTTCATTTGCTGTGCTACTTTCACCAACAACATTTACACTACTTTCACCCACTACCTTGTCATTCCATTCTAACATCAATTGCTTAGCAACTTTACTTTTAGAAACTGGTGCATCATCTTCAAGTTCAATAATAGTACAAGTTTTACCAGATGCAGACTTATAAGTGTCCAACTTAGTTTGTTCATGCTCAATGTATACATTGATCAACCTATGACCTAACAGAACATACTTAATCATACCTTGAACATCTTGGTCACCACCTAAAGCTCTAAGCCCATTGTCTAAATCAAGATCAGGTATAACATATTGGTAGTACATTATCATTTCCCCACTATACCCTATCGACATCACCATGTCATTCAACTCAATGACAGAAAACAGATCAACATCTACATTGTCAATGAAACTTACATTACCATTAATGTATCTCCTTCTTGGTGGGTCACTAAACATCCCTCCATGATGTATCTTTAGGGTAAAGAAATTAGGATCAGAGCCTGTAGAAATCATCAAAAAATTAAATTTAGGGGTATGTTAACACATTTAATAATCACAATTCAATCATAATTAGAAACGAAATGCTTGCAATAAAATATATAAATTAAATATCAATTTAAAATACAATTCAAATTTAAAAAGAACACGTTAAAATAAACAGCAATAATTAAAATAAAATTATAAGGGATTAAATAACATGGTTGGTCCATGTGGTTTGTCCAATAACAAGGTTTTTCCCCTAGAACTTTTAAAGTTGCACGGCAGTCCCTCAAGTTGTAAACAAATAACACACTTTGTCCAACAACCGTTAACCTCGCCCGGTTAGTATTTAAATAGGCATACCGACGTGGCAAAAAATGGGTTACTTTTTTGTTCTTTTTCCATCGTTCTCTATACAATTGACTTTTTTTCGANTTCTCCTACACTCACAACAATATTATATATTTTGTTCCACTCATTCTCTCTCTATATCCAAACCGTCAGTTCTACCAAATGGTAGGATTCTGTTAGTAGGACACTCTGTAGGCTTAAAATGTAGGAATATTTAGCATTTTTCTATATAATTTGTTTGTTTGAAGTTTCTTTGGATTTGTAAATTATTGGGCTTTGAGCCGGATACCTATTAATCTTTATGGGCTGTCCACAATAAACCAAAAGATGCGGTCACCAGCCTGCCACCAAAATGACCAAAAACAACCTTATTTTGATCGGCAAAATTCGAACCTGTGATTCTCAGCTTACAATCACATCACTCATTCGATTTCATTTTTTTAAAAATATATAATTGGAATTGCAGTTTGTAATTTCATCGAATATATGCCGCCAATTTCTCTAAGCAGGATCGGTAGATCGCTTCCCTTCTCCAGATTCTTCAGGTACTTTTTTTCTTTTTTTCTTTTTTTTTTTTTTTTTTTTTTTTAATTATTATTAAATATATGTTTAATTGCTCTAATTAATTGTTACAATCATTTTTTTAAAAGTTAATTAATATAGAAGTATTAGGTCCTCTTAGGGTTCCTAATTTAGTGCAGAGTTTGAGCTTTTTAAATAAGCTAGCTTATGTTGTCAGAGAAGCTTATAAAAACTTTTTAGGATTCATAAGCTAAAGAAGCTTTTAAGATTAAGTACCCTTAGCTTTAATTTTTATATTTTTTCTTCTTAAATATCATTTCAAACATATCTGAAAAATACAAGCTCCTGCACAAGTACCAGCTACTTTCATTACGAACGTAGTTTTATGAACACTGCAATTATTACACCGTACGTTAATGTGAAATGTTATCTTAACTGTTTAGAAACATTTTGATTTGTTGAAATTTGGAAGGGGACACATATATTAGAACAAATCTATATAGAAAGATGGACCTTTTATTTGGGACGGGATGGAACTCGGTAGACGGTAGGCGTGCTTTTACGTATCAAGGATTTGCATTGCGGTTGTTAAGCAATGTAAATTGTCATACGATATAGCCGGGATGTTTTACATTGGTGATGTTTTACATTTGTAAACTGGAACTTACGATATAGCCGGGACATTGAAACTTTAACTGTACTCTAAAATTCTTGATGCATGTTGTCCATTTGGAACTGCGACACTGTTCAAATTGATAATTAAAACGCCATTCTCCAATCATTTTCTAAATAAGGATCTGAATGTGGTTTAAATAGTTGACCATTGTGTATAAGGTTGCATCGGCATCTATTTGTTCCACATGCTCTGCAGTTTTGTCATATTTTGTTAATTCAGTTTTATAAAACTTTGGGTCTGTTTTTCATTGTGATTTTACTCACGAGCTTTGTTTTGTGTAACAGGCAAGCTGAGCAGGAGATGGAGACGGTTGTCAAAGTACTTCAACCTGGACCTTTGGGGATTATAGAGCACAAGTTTTCTGCTGAGGAGATTGAAAAAGCTAATGCTACTGTTAGGAGAGCGGTAATGAATTGGAAAAGGAATGCTATCATTGAACGAAATCAACCCATCTTGAAAGTTTATATTAGTTAACTGCTTATTAGTTGTCTATACTTTCTTTTGGAATAATCTAATGCGAAAAACAGTACTGTGCAATGGTAAGGTCTCATCATCCTTCGCTGTGGTTATGATTCTTGCTAGCAATGATCGGTTGCATTTCCTTATCGCCAATATTATATATAGTGTTTCATGATGAATGCAACTTCTATGTCAGATATTATTCATCTAGTCTGTTTATTCCCTTATTTGTTTATTTGTAGTATCGTTTGCATCTGTGAAGTGATGCTGTTAAAATAAAGCCCAATTTCCTATATATTGTTTCACACTATACTTTTTTTTATGTAGAATAGGTGATTATCAATGATTTGTTATCGTTGTGACTGGTGACAGTTGGGATAAATGGGTGACTGCTGACCAGTTAATGAAAACCACTGAAGAAAACACAAACACAGAAAGCAGTTGACAAGAAATAGGGTATGGATAAGAATCTGAAGCTCGAGCCAGACAAAGCCTAAAATATCTAACGGTATTCCATCCCTCTGTCAGTGTATCACATCTTGTTGCCCAAAAATAGTTCTATCATTACTTTTCTTTTATCCATGAAAAATGACTATATGTTAGATAAGTCTATGGCCTTTAATGGAGCAATGGAGCATGAGAACTTTTTAGCTGTTCAATGAATATAATTGAAATTTTATGTTTTCCAACCTTCCAATTATCAAGGTGAATAAGGAGGATGCCAAGAGCAATCGTATATCCTTTAACCATGGACAATAACATTGTTAAACTAAAGGAATAATTCCAAAAATGACCAAGTTGCCTAATCGATGGGGATTTACCTTAGATTTGAAAGTTCCCAAACTGGCCAGTTGCCCAAAAGCGAGTAGCCACCCATGGGACGCCAAGTGTCGCAAGTTGCCCAAAAAATACACCTGATGCCCACAGAAAAAAAAGTTGCCCAAAATTCCGACACTTGGCGTCTCCTGGTTGGCTACTGGCTTTTGGGCAACTGGGCAACTGGTCAGTTTGGTTTCAAATCTAAGGTCAGAAATCCCCATCGATTGGGCAACTTGGTTATTTTTGGAATTATCCCTTCTAAATGCTTATTGCTGATTGGTAAAATTGATAAACAATAATCAACAATAACATAGTCAAACTAAATTGCATTACTTTTCAACTTTCTGGTTCTTAATCTATTTAGACCTCTGCTAATTGTTTCGGATCATGTTAGGTTAAATACTGTGAAATGTTGACTCTGGTATATTGCTATATTGCCTATTAACTAAATGTTTTGTGTCTTTTGGGATGCATGACCTGATAGCAGTGAAAATCTCACTTTCCCTCTATGTTCTTTTGACAGTTTATGTTCTGCTATTTTTGTTGAGTGCACAAACTTTGAAAAGCTGTAGCAGCCTTAAAAACATGAGTTAAAGCTTCAGTCCTCATGATGATACCAAATCAAGATTTAACATGATACACAGTTTTATACTTTTGTCGTTTCTCATTAAGATAACACATATTACGACATTTGGTTATATTATTTTGCACCTTTTTAGTTATTTAATCTCATTTTTTAATGGTGTGTTATTGTTATGTAAATCTTAGGTATAATTTGATTTTGATTTTGAAGATGACTTGAAGATAAATGCATCTACAGATATGACCCTCACCAGGTATACAAATATATTGCCTTATATGAATATTTTCTCTATGTGGAACTTGTGAAATAAAAAGGAAATACTAAAAAATTAGATATGATTAATATTGATCAATATTTCTTTCGACTCATCCAAGATGTTTCTTAAGCTTAGTTTAGGTTTACCAAAGCAATTGTGACAAATATTTATTATAGGAGCTGCTAAAAACTAAAAGTAATACTGATACACATTAGGATTTTTACCGGCGCAACAATTGTTAACTTGGTTGAATAGGTATTCGAGTCCTTTTTTTTTTTTTTTTTTTTGGAACGGCGGGTTAGTTGTTTGATTTCCTTGCAATTACCTCTTTGCTTTTTTTTATATCTTATTCCTTTTTTTTATCCTCAAATCCAATTCTGCGACAGTTTTTGGTATAAAATAAATGAAACTTTGAATATCCCAGTTTTTAGTTTGCTTGTTTGACATTACTTTGTTTCTTCTAAATACTTTCTAGATCATTTTCTAATATGTGATGCAATTTTCTTGTTTAACAGAGCACTCATAAGTTTTGGATTCTCAAGACTGGTACCAAATGATGCTGCTTCGTACATTTCTAATTCAGTAATTTGTTCTAGAAATTTGTTTCTTTTTTGTTGATTTGGACTAGAAGTTATTTCATCTTAGATAGTTTATCGGATTTTACAGATTTGACTATTGTATATAGGAAGTGTACTCTCTTTTATGTGATCATTGATTTGATATTTTGTATTCCAAAATTGCTAAATCTTGTTTTATATCTTCTAGGCATGTTTATTAATTAAACACACACGTATCAAAATTTCCACACTTAAGGGTACGGGTGTCAAGAAAGCCCACCCGATCTGAACCAGACCAGGACCGGAAATTCAGGTTGGGTTAGTCAGATCAATAATTTTATTCGGGTCAACCCGAGTAACCCGAATACTAATTAGGGGTGGGTATCATGTTGAAAAGGTTTCAAGTTTTGGGTCGACCTGATTGACTAGAATAAAGTATTTTTTTTTTTTCAATATAACTTTTATAAATTATCTATTCAAACTAGTACAATTAAGTAATTTTGTTACCATTTTACTCATACTCTGGTCGATCGAACCTGAATAGACCCGACCTGACTTGAACCTGACTAGCCCGAGTTCAAATAGGATCGAGTTTAGGTTTGTTATCTTTAAGCCTTGACCTAACCCGAATTGACCGAACCCGACCAACCCAACCCGATTAACACCCCCACTAAAGAGTGAAGAATTTTCACAAAATCCTTGCACTTTAAAAATGCAACGAATTATGAATTCTCACACTTAAAAGTGTGAATAATTATTTCAAATTTCTCACAGTTGAAAGTGTGAAGAATTCGTATCTCACACTCAAAAAAAGTGTGAAGAATCTCTATTACTTATAAAGAGTGTATTTTATTTTTTGAAATCTTGAATATTAAAATCTTGTAACTTAAATTAATATAGTTGCCTAAATTACCTCGTAATACACCTTTAAGCTTTATCAATTTTAAACTTGTTAACTTTTAAAAAACACACGCTATATTAATTTTTAAAAACACACGCTTTGTATTTCAAAAAACACATGTTTTGCATCAAGGGTCGAGGGAGAATCACGATTTCGCATATATAATTATTTGCCGCTATAAACCGTCGCTTTGCACGGGCAGTCGTTGTTGTTTCAAAAAGTGTGAAGAATTGATTTACAATCCTCACATTTGTATTCATTTAACAACTACTGTATTCAAAAAGATTGAGAAACGTTTTTGGATGAGTTTCATGGAATCACAATCTCAATTAGATATGCACCTTTTTACTTTTTAGTTTTATCTTTTTGTGAGTGATGATAAACAATGTGAATGAATGGTCGTGGAACCTTCCTTGATACGGTTGAATAACATCGTATTTGATAATCTCAGGAGTCTTTCGTAGCATCTTCTTCTGAAAATATTACTTACAATAGATTCACAGAAAGACATAGAAAAGAAAACAAAAGGTTGGGGGACCTACTTTACGCGATTTATTAAACGAAAACACGGTTTAATTTGTACGCATAAAAGAAATTCATGAGATGTTGACATATCTAAATATTCATGAGCCAATCATTTTTATGGTAAAAGGTCGATACACGTTTTATACCTAGCAATTAACTGGAAAGAGGCGAAAACAAACAAGCGTATCAATACTAAGGGTGTGTTTGTTTCACTAAGATGTTTTGAGTCTGAATTGACTACCACATCTTACTGGTAAGAGGTGGCTAAAAAGTCTGAATCTGACTGAAATAATGCTGTTTGTTTTTGTATAATTGTCTGAATGTTTTTAATTATCTATTTTTTTAAAAGTATATATTGAATTATAGCAATAAGATGAATAATTAGTTTATGTATACATGAAACAAAACATTTTTATCATGAATTTTACACAATAATAAACTATTAAATAAATTATCTTAATACATATATATCTTAAATTTAACATAGTAAAAAATTATTATACGAATTGTCTTAAAATAAAACATGTCATTTCAAAACTTTGAAATTCGAACATGGTTTTAGTTTCACACTTTTTTAACAAACGTTGTTATGGTTGACACGCGTTTTATGGCCTCTCGAAAAAAATATCTCGGTAGCTAATTCAACGAACCCAAAATTGAGCCCAATTCAAATTAGCAAATTTTATTAGTAGTTATATATGTTCCTATTTAACTATATAAATAGCCCAATATAACTATCCTTACAGAAAACAAATGTACAACCCATACACTATCTAATTGGCCCTTTTCTATAACTAACCCTACATATATAACATCACTTCACTCTCTTTACCCTAACAACAACATATATGTGCAGTCACCAAAACAACCAAAACACCTTGGTTCACTTGACACCAACAACACACATAAACAAATTGCAACCACTAAACCACGAACCACAAAAACCTCAAAAAGAAAATGTTGAGAAACATGTTATTAGTTTTCTTGCTTTTTTTCTTTCTTGTTTAAACAAACCACAACCATAAAATAATCTTGGAATCTTGTTTTAATGAACAAGTTCTTGCTATGGATCGATGATGATGGGTTCTTTGTGAAAATCTTTAAAGATTTTGAGATCTTTGTATTTTTAGGAGAAGTGTTTGAAGTGGGTGGGAGGCAACCAAGTATTTTTCAAGGTTAAGGTCGAGTAAGAAGGAGTAAGGGTTAGAGATAGTCAGACTCAGACATGTTCACAGCCTCTAACTGAGTCAGAGTTATTACGTCTGACCGCGTCAGACTCAGATGCGATTCAGACATATTTTGCAACAACAAACACACCCTAAATGACTCCATTTTTCTTCACCTTTTATCCATAACAATAATAAAAGGAGCAGCGTATCAATACTACTTGTTACCACACACTGTTAATTTGCCTTCAAAACTGAAATACAAAAAATGGATTTTGATTCTATAAGGGTTTCAGATTCTTATGATGATGATGATGATTTTGATTGTAAAAGGCCAAAAAATGACGTATTCATGAATTATTCTTACGAAGACATCGGCAAACAATTCATAAGCCACCTTCAGGGAGCACTCCGTCGTAACAGTTTTACGATATCTGACCACACCATGCTCCCTGTTGGTCAAGATATGCGTTTACATCTGTTGAAAGCCATTGAGGAATCCGAGATCTATGTTGTTGTATTCTCTAACAGCTATGCTTCTTCTGTAAGGTCACTCGATGAGTTGGTCGACATTATGGAATGCCTTGGCAAGTTTGATCAAAGGAAAGTTCTTCCTGTATTTTATAAAGTCGAACCATCTGATGTTAGAAGTCAAGAAGGTTCCTTTAAGGAAGCTTTCCAAGCTCACGAGGCCGATGAGGACATCGATTCAGAGAGAGTTCAAAAATGGAAGCAAGCCTTAAGGGATGCAGGTCAACGGTCTGGTCTAACCTTGCAAAATGGGTAACTTTTAACTCTCATCTTTGTTACATGTCTTTGGAAAAAAACTTACAAGAGATATTACATATATATTTGTACGATGTATTGAATATCTCATTTCAATTTGGCAGGGATGAGTGGAAGTTCGTATCGGATATTGTTGAACAACTTGAAAAGATGCAAAGTCCACAAGAGCTGCATGTTGCAGATCACCCTGTCGTGGTAGGATCTCGTGTTAAAGAACTAATTTCAACACTGAGGTTAGATTGCGAAGATGTTTTGGTTGTTGCAGTTTTTGGAATTAGTGGGATAGGTAAAACCACTATTGTCAAAGCAACGTATAATAAAATTTCTTCATATTTCGATGTTAGTTGTTTTCTTGGAGATATCCATTACAGTTGTGGGGGTCCCAATTGGAGAATCGAATTGCAAAACCTGCTCATATCTTGTTTAACTCAAAATTATAAGTTTTCAAGCATGCATCATCATAACGATGGAGTTACAAAGATAAGAAACTTGATAAGAGGTCGGAAGATTCTGCTGGTTCTTGACGATGTTGATAATTTTGAGCAATTGAAATCATTGGGTATTAATCCCGCATCGTTCTATAAAGGAAGTAGAATAATCGTGATCACAAGAGACAAACAGTCCCTTGGTATCATTCCGTATACTTCCTACCAAACAACGGAGTTGAATAGACGGGAGTCTCTTAATCTCTTTAATCGGCTTATGTTTTCAAGAGACAATAATCTCGTCAACATGAAGTTTATAGAAGAAGTCGTGGCTCTTGCTGGAGGGCTTCCCTTGGTTCTTGAGGTTTGGAGTCGTTATTTTATTGGTCATGAAAGGAAACAATGGCCGAGCTTACTGGAGAAGTTAAAAAGAATTCCTCATGGGGATGTTCAAAAGCAACTGCAGATGAGCTACGATTCACTTGGTGTCACAGCAAAGAATTTATTTCTGGATATTGCTTGTTTCTTTTATGGAATGGATAAAGAATTGGTAGTCAATGTACTGCATGATGAAGAATCGGCATTCTTCCCAGATATTGAAATTCAACATCTAGTTGATAAATTTCTAGTCAAAGACACAGATCAAGATAATCGAGACGTGACGATGAATCATGTGATTAAGGAAATGGGTCACGAAGTAGTACGTCAAGAAAATCCTGAAGAGCCTGGACAACGTACTAGATTGATAAGTCATAGGGACATTCTTCGCTTGTTCAGAGATTGCTCGGTATGATATCGCGGATATTTTTTATTAATAATTTACACAACACCTACGCAATTTATTAAAACTAACTATAATTCTCTCCTTTGTTGTTCATCAGGGAACGGATTCAGTTAGAAGCATTAAGTTAAACATGTCTTATATAGAAGAACCTGTAACTGTACAATTAGAGGCCTTTAAAACGATGAGTAATCTCAGGTTCATTAACCTAAATGATAGGGACGGAAAACTACAATGGTCCTTTTCTTCCAAAGATGTCATTGATAAGGCAAGGTCTTGCTTCTATTTCAAACATTTAAAATACTTGGTACGGAAACGGAATAAGGTCCCTTGCAAAAGCATGTCTAATTGCTTCTCTTTCAAACATTTAAAATACTTGGAATGGGATCACTTCCCTTGCAAAAGTCTTGGCAACATTGATATGGGCAACGTGGTGGTTATTAAATTGAAATATAGCAAATTGGAAAAACTTTGGGATGGAGTCAAGGTATGTCATTTTTATTTTTCTTTATTTTTTATTTATTTTTTTTAATTTTTTTTATATAATTTTATTTATGCCAATGAGATTACTTGGATATGTGGCCTGTATATGTTGCATTGCGGACTTGGGTGTATAGAAATAGAACGAGGCCACTTACTATATCTAGTGTACCAATTGGTCAATAGAATTTATACTATATACACGACTACACGAGACATGATTCTTTACCATCCANTAGGGACATTCTTTGCTTGTTCAGAGATTGCTCGGTATGATATCTCGGATATTTTTTATTACGGAGTAATAATTTACGCAACACCTCCGCAATTTATTAAAACTAACTATAATTCTCTCCTTTGTTGTTCATCAGGGAACGGATTCAGTTAGAAGCATTAAGTTAAACACTTCTAATACAGAAGAACCAGTAACTTTACAATTAGAGGCCTTTAAAGCGATGAGTAATCTCAGGTTCATTCAGCTAAATGATAGGGACGGAAAACTACAATGGTCTTTTTCTTCCAAAGATGTCATTGATAAGGCAAGGTCTTGCTTCTCTTTCAAACATTTGAAATACTTGGTACGGAAACGGAATAAGGTCGCTTGCAAAAGCATGTCTAATTGCTTCTCTTTCAAACATTTGAAATACTTGGAATGGGTTGGGTTCCCTTGCAAAAGTCTTGACAACATTGATATGGGCAACATGGTGGCTATTAAATTGCATCAGACCAAATTAGAAAAACTTTGGGACGGAGTTAAGGTATGTTCATTTTTTATTCGCTCTCTTCTTTATTTATTTATTTATTTATTATTAATTTTATTTATGCCAATGAGATTAATTACTTGGATATGTGGCCTGTATATGTTGCATTGGGGACTTGGGTGTATAGAAATAGAACCAGGCCACTTACTATATCTAGTGTACCAATTAGTTAACAGAATTTATACTATATACACGAGACATGACTCTTTACTATCCATTTAAGTTTTTCAAAGTCTGAATTCTAACATCATGGTACTTTTTATGATCATTATCATTCAATTAAAAAACCGGCAAGATGAAAATTAAATAAAAAAATATATTGTGTATTAGATAATTGACATGTGTCGTTTATAAAGTTCAATTTATTCAAAAGAAAATGATATTCTTCCTATTTATTCTTTTACTTTTATGATTGTGACAAATCGATAAATTAAAAAATCAAATTAAAATAGAAAAATTGTGCATAACACATGTTGTATGGTTGTGTGAGTAACAATATGATTAAGAAGAAAATTTGGTATACAATCCTCTTATTCAAAACATAAATTTGTTTTAGTTTAGGAAACTAAATCATACAAACAAATTTGCAAATACTATTCAAAACATAAGATAAACATATAAATATATGAGGATGTTTATGCGAGAACTTTCTTGGTAAGATAAATAGAAAAATACTTATCAAAGAGTGCCAAAATAAAGTACAAGAGTTGTTATAAAAGGGAGGAACAGTAGTCAACTTTGTTTTATAAAGTGAGATTTGACACATTCCGAAGATAGAAACTTTTAATGTAAGTTGGTAGTAGTGTATTAGATAGTTAAATGCTCAACAAGTCTCTATTACCCCATGGGTATCCACCTCGATCTTTGCTCATAAAAGAGAATGTTTCAAATGAGTAAATACTCATCTCTTGCAATTAATTTGAAACACATTCAAGAGAGAAGCTATGTTGGTGGTGATGTTAAGTTAAGAAGAGAAAAGCTAACGTGACGGTCATGTTTGTGGTCTCTATTAAGACCAGCCTAGGTGTCTACTACAAAAATGCACAAAGATTTGTAATTCTGATTAACCACACTTTTCACTAATCACATATGATCTATACTCACTAAAATCATTGGATGAAACATAAAATGAAAATTTATATTTAGACTATCAAAATAAAATGATGGATATTTATTTTGAAACAAAGAGAGTAAAATAATGAAACTGTAACGCACACCAAGAAATGTCATACACCATTTTGAGATATTGATTAACAATTAATAGAGTGATGTTAATATAAAAGTTGTTGATAAAATAGCAGAAGTAGTGAAGATCGTGGAGGGTCCCACCGACCCATCTCATTCTCTTTTGCCAATATTATTAATCATAGCTTATTATATTTGTGTTCCTAGAATTTTAAAAAGCTGAAGGTTCTGGATGTGAGTTCTTCAGCCTCATTAACCAAGACCGGCAATTTCATTGGGCTCGAGAATCTTGAGGAACTTAGGTTAAGAGAATGTGAAAACTTGGAAAAGTTGGATAGCTCTATTGGTTGCCTCCAAAAACTTGTTGACTTAGATCTAAGTGGTTGCAAACGGTTGAAGAGGCTCCCATGGGAAATGATATTCAAGTTAACATCTCTTGAAGAATTGAATTTAAGTTATAACAAATTCAGTAGCCTTCCAAATAGCCTCTGCCAACTCCGTCAACTGACCAAAATATACTTATCTGATTGCACCAACTTAAAGTCGATTCCAGATCTTCCTCTCAACATTAGACATGTTGACGCGAATAATTGCTCAAAACTTGGATCTGAAGGTTTCAAGCAAGTTACAGGACTAAGGAACCTACAAGAATTACACATGAGAAATTGCAATATTTCGCAAGTGTCCAGTGGAATTGGGAATTTGGTGTCATTAGTGAATCTCGACCCTTCAGGAAACACATTTTCTAGTCTTCCGGAGAGCTTCAGCAACCTTTCACAACTGAAGTACCTTACTATAAAGGATTGTTCTGAATTACAGTTACTTCCACCTCTTCCATCGCAATTGAGATATATATATGCAGAAAACTGTGGGTCATTAGATGTGATGCCATTTGATTCAATGCAAAACGCATATATTTTTCCTTCCAAAATTTTCAAGGTAAGCAACCTCTCCATCCCTCCCTTCCATCACATATATATTTTTGTAATGAAGATGCCTTTTTCATGTATGTATTATTTAATTAATATGCTTGGATGCTATACAGGAATCACTACTCATGAACACTAAAGGATTATTCATCCATCTCTCTAGGAAGGAGTTGCCTGAGTGGTGTACTTATCGAGACAGTGGAAATGTTTTATCTTTTGTGGCACCTATCCAATTTGATCATAGCAAAATATGCGGTCTCATCTTATGTGCTACCAGAGTCAAGAATGGTAACACCTACCCAGTAATTTATAATAAAACGAAAGGAACAAGTAATCGGATCCGTGATTTTTGGGGTGTTGAGGATCCCATGTTGGTCATGATTTATCCACTTAATAATACAACAATAGTGGTGGAAGCGGGTGATACTTTGGAAGTTGAATTTAATGATAAGAGTCTTACGAGTGGTGGGTTGCGTTTGGTATACGAGAATGATGTGGCAGATTCGGGATTAGTTTTAAAAGATGTTAGTATTACTGAGTTAAATGATGAAGACGTGTGCTCCTTCCCCATCCAAGATGAAGAATACACCTATTCTGACTTTTCCCCCATGGTATCTTAATTGCAAACGTTATATCTTATTACTATAAAGGTTTACAGTTGTAGTACCTTATTTCAACAAAAATCTCATGTTAATTTAATTGGTAATTATAAGCGTTAATGATCAGTTGTTATTGTGGGGTGTTCAAACAGACACCAGGTGTTTGATGAATGTCCAATGACAGTACTAACAGATTAACGTATTTGAATGTTCATGGTTCTTTTGCTTATTGTGTCTTTTAATCTAAGAAAAATATTGCTTGCAAATCAAACCGACCCGGCCAGTTTTGACCCATACTTTTGTTAGGGTTGACTTAAATTTTTGGATTTCGATACTTTTGCTGTTATAGTCTGTCGTATTAAAATGGCAAAGCCATTAATAAGATGGTAGGAATCGTCACTTCAGTGCCCCTCAAAAGTTACTCTATCATATTAGAATGCCTTCCAGGCTTCCAATGCTAGTTGCTCTAACAGGTGGTGTTTTCTACATTCTTGTATATGTTCGATCTAGTTTGTTTGATGAAACTCCAATGCTAGTTGCTCTAACAGGCAGTGTTTTCTACATTCTTGTATATGTTCGATCTAGTTTAAGATTATGTAGAAAATCTCGTGTTCAAATGATGCTTTAGGTTGATGTGTTTTATACGCTGGTGTGACCAATCTAGGAAGAGTTTAAGATGGAAATGTTTTTCATTTGGAACTAATACAAACCTTTTTTTTTTTCTTTTTTTCCTCACAAAATATGGGGTACCATTGGGTCATAAACCACTTTTAGTTAACACCCTTGACCCTTTTAGATATTGCGATGCCACAATCTGTATTGTTTCTGCAATGTTTTATAAACATAACATTTAACAGATTATATTTCAACTATCTTTATATTACTCTCTAGAGAAGAAAAATAAACATGTTAGCATATCTGCATAACTATCTTTATATTACTCTCTAGAGAAGAAAAATAAATATGTTAGCATATCTGCATATGTGTCTTGCTTTATGTTATTATTCAGTTGAGCAGTGCACAATTCGCGATGTTGAGATAAAAAAGATTACATGCTGCTAAGCATTTGCTTCAATCTTAAAAGATCAACAAGAATGTCCATAGTTTAAGTTACGGATTAGGACTAGCTAGTTGGTCTGCTATTATTGTATGCATACATCACTAATTTAGTGAGTAGCTGGGTCATATATTTTTTACAGCAACTGTTTAGCACTATGTTTTTGATATGATTGCTATCATATTTTGAACTTATCACTATACACTCGATTACTTGAACACTTTATTGACGTATATGCGCGGACATTAAAATCGAGCTTGTGGGACCCAATCAACGAGGCTAAGCTTTTTCAGATAAAAGTAAAGCTTCAAGAGAATTGAGATCAGTAACTGGAGCTTTACATGCAAAATCTTTGCAAACGAGAGCCACGATGTTTTCAGCTACAAAATTACTCTTTGCCAAAAGCAGAAATATTGGGGTTCTTCTCCTCCCAACATCTCATCTCTTCATCATCACTCGGGTCTATATGTATCACCTGGTACAACAAAAACCAATCAATAGGCATTTCATGCATAGCTAGTACATGTTTGACCTCAAAGGTCAAAGACATTGTCACAATGACTTATTGTTTTATTAGGATCATATGACGCATGAACATAAACAAGCATACGTTCCATCTCCGGAGTTGATTTCTTCCCCACCAAGACAACTTGCTTTTTTGAAGGAACCGCGAGCATATCAGCCGCACGCCCGCGCAACGCATTAAAGGAACAGCCACTGGAAGAAATCAACGAGGTCCTATCCTTGAAGAAATGAGATGGTCGATATTTTTGAGTGGTGATATGTATTTTTTAGAAGAAGAGGAAAAGAGGAACCTTCTAAACATAGATTTAGGAAGAGTGTCTTTTGGGTTGGTGTGAAACTACGGGAATGTACAAGAAGGGCTGTTGTTGTTTGGTTTTGGGTTGGTGTTTGGTTTGGTTATGGGGAGTGTTCGTGAGGTTGACCACTTGTTTTTTGCGGCTAACAAGTGATGATGCTAGTACTCTATTTTGTGTACTTATCTTGTATGTTATCTAGCGGTAAGACCAGCCGTAATAGCCTGGTCGTCGGTTACCTTTTGGTCATGCACTCGGTCATTCATCACCCCCACTCGATCATGGTCATGGTTATGTTCAAAAAATGCATAACTTGGTCTTATACTCGATCGAGTCCTTTTCTTTGTTTTTCAAGAGGGTTGTGTGATCAACGTGTTTTTATTAAATTGTTTTCGTAGGATATATTTGTGGTTAAATGAGGTATGTTTTTTGTGGCATCATGTTATGCCACTATATTTTGTGTATTTGTCTTGCAACTTTATTGTTTTATATGGTTTCTTTAGGTTTTGACATATTAAGTGTTTTTTCTTTCTTTTTTTTTTTTTTTTTTTTTTTTTTTTTTTTTTTTTTTTTCTTTTTAATGCAAAAGTAATCGGCTTTAAAAATTCTCATCCAAATATCGAAATGTTAAAAGATTTGGTTTTATCAAAAGAAGCCATTTATTTATTAAAACCGAGCACAATAATATTATGCGGTCACAACTCGTAACGTGGTGGTGTGTCATGCCAACAACCACCTTCATCACTAAGTAAACTGCCATAATCTCTTGTTTTGATTATCACAAAACAAATACTAATAAAATTTCAGAATTGAACTTATAAATCTTATCGTCATGTATTACTTCTGATGACCATAGCTATTATTACAAAAGTTAAGGTTGTAATACTTATAGAGTACATGTTTTTAAGTATTTTATTAAATTTGAAGGGAAATCGATTTGTACACATTCAACTTTTGTTTGCTCACATCATTTTCTGCATCAAGTAGTCTTTATTGTATATATAACCTGCTACACACAAATACACAAGTACATGCAAATAAAAGATTTAAATATGCGCAAATTTAAAAAGGTTGAATCTTACCTTGATATAACTAAGTATAGTACCTACACTATATATATTTTGATTTACAGAGGTACAAGACAAATAAGCAACAAGCTGTGCTACTAGCCTTTTTTGAATTGCAAAACATATTCTTTTGAAAACAATATTTGTAAATCTAGGCGTCATAACATTACTATGCATAACTCATTGAACTTAGTTGAAAAACTCTACCTCCAGTGGTCTAGGTGCAAGGAAACAAATATTATAACTTAAACTAAAGTTTGTATAGTTTGTTTGTTTGAAGTTTATTTGGATTTGTAAATTTTTGGGCTTGAGCCGGATACCTATTAATCTTTATGGGCTGTCCACACTAAACCAAAAGATGCGGTCAGCAGCCTGCCACCAAATGACCAAAAACAAGCCCGTCTTTGGTTTCCTTGTCCTAGTATTTTGATCGGCAAAATTCTAGGCTGCGATAATTGAAATTGCAGTTTGTAATTGCATCGAATATGCCGCCAATATCTCTAAGCAGGATCGGTAGATCGCTTCCCTTCTCCAGTTTCTTTAGGTACTTTTATTTATTTATTTATTTTTATTATCATTAAATATATGTTTGATTGCTGTGATTAGTTGTTACAATCATTTTTTTTAAAAGTTAATTAATATAGATGTATTAAGTCCTCGGTTTGATGTTAGGGTTCCTAATTTAGCGTGAGAGTTTGAGCTTTTAAAATAAGCTAGCTTATTATGTTGTCTGAGAAGCTTATAACAACTTGAAGAGAATCTTTTAAGATTTTAGTACGGTTAGTCACGTAAGTACCCTTAGCTTTAATCTTTTAAGAGGTATTAAGTCCTAGGTTTGATGTTAGTGTTCCTAATTTAGTGCAGAGTTTGAGCTTTTTAAATAAGCTAGCTTATTATGTTGTCAGAGAAGCTTATAAAAACTTTTTAGGATTCATAAGCTCTTAAAAGAGAAGCTTTTAAGATTAAGGGTACCCTTAGCTTTAATTTTTATATTTTTTCTTCTTAAATATCATTTCAAACATTATCTGAAAAATACAAGCTCCTGCACAAGTACCAGCTACTTTCAATACGAACGTAGTTTTATGAACACTGCAATTATTACACCGTACGTTAATGTGAAATGTTATCTTAACTGTTTAGAAACATTTTGATTTGTTGAAATTTGGAAGGGGACACATATATTAGAACAAATCTATATAGAAAGATGGACCTCTAATTTGGGACGGAATGGAACTCGGTAGACGGTAGGCGTGCTTTTACGTATCAAGGATTTGCATTGCGGTTGTTAAGCAATGTAAAGTGTCAACTGTTGGTGATAAGCTAAACATAAACATTTGGGTGATGTTTTACATTTGTATACCGGAACTGACAATATAGCCGGAACATTGAAACTTTAGCTAAACTCTAAAATTCTTGATGCATGTTGTCCATTTGGAACTGCGACAATGTTCAGATTAATAATTAAACCGCCATTCTCCAATCATTTTCTAAATAAGGATGTGAATGTGGTTTAAATAGTTGAGCGCTGTGTATAAGGTCGCATTGGCATCTATTTGTTCCACACGCTCTGCAGTTTTGTCATATTTTGTTAATTCAGTTTTACAAAAATTTGGGTCTGTTTTTCATTGTGATTTTACTCACGAGCTTCGTTTTCTGTAACAGGCAAGCTGAGCAGGAGATGGAGACAGTTGTCAAAGTACTTCAACCTGGACCTTTGGGGATTATAGAGCACAAGTTTTCTGCTGAGGAGATTGAAAAAGCTAATGCTACTGTTAGGAGAGCGGTAATGAATTGGAAAAGGAATGCTATCATTGAACGAAATCAACCCATCTTGAAAGTTTATATTAGTTAACTGCTTATTAGTTGTCTATACTTTCTTTTGGAATAATCTAATGCGAAAAACAGTACTGTGCAATGGTAAGGTCTCATCATCCTTCGCTGTGGTTATGATTCTTGCTAGCAATGATCGGTTGCATTTCCTTATCGCCAATATTATATATAGTGTTTCATGATGAATGCAACTTCTATGTCAGATATTATTCATCTAGTCTGTTTATTCCCTTATTTGTTTATTTGTAGTATCGTTTTCATCTGTGAAGTGATGCTGTTAAAATAAAGCCCAATTTCCTATATATTGTTTCACACTATACTTTTTTTTTATGTAGAATAGGTGATTATCAATGATTTGTTATCGTTGTGACTGGTGACAGTTGGGATAAATGGGTGACTGCTGACCAGTTAATGAAAACCACTGAAGAAAACACAAACACAGAAAGCAGTTGACAAGAAATAGGGTATGGATAGGAATCTGAAGCTCGAGCCAGACAAAGCCTAAAATATCTAACGGTATTCCATCGCTCTGTCAGTGTATCACATCTTGTTGCCCAAAAATAGTTCGATCATTACTTTTCTTTTATCCATTAAAAATGACTATATGTTAGATAAGTCTATGGCCTTTAATGGAGCAATGGAGCATGAGAACTTTTTAGCTGTTCAATGAATATAATTGAAATTTTATGTTTTCCAACCTTCCAATTATCAAGGTGAATAAGGAGGATAACCATGGACAATAACATTGTTAAACTAAAGGGATAATTCCAAAAATGACCAAGTTGCCTAATCGATGGGGATTTACCTTAGATTTGAAAGCTCCCAAACTGGCAGTTGCCCAAAAGCGAGTAGCCACCCATGGGACGCCAAGTGTCTCAAGTTGCCCAAAAAATACACCTGATGCCCACAGAAAAAAAAAAGTTGCCCAAAATTCTGACACTTGGCGTCCCCTGGTTGGCTACGGCTTTTGGGCAACTGGGCAGTTTGCTTTCAAATCTAAGGTCAGAAATCCCCATCGATTGGGAAACTTGGTCATTTTTGGAATTATCCCTTCTAAATGCTTATTGCTGATTGGTAAAATTGATAAACAATAATCAACAATAACATAGTCAAACTAAATTGCATTACTTTTCAACTTTCTGGTTCTCAATCTATTTAGACCTCTGCTAATTGTTTCGGATCATGTTAGGTTCAATACTGTGAAATGTTGACTCTGGTATATTGCTATATTGCTATATTGCCTGTTAAACTGAATGTTTTGTGTCTTTTGGGATGCATGACCTGATAGCAGTGAAAATCTCACTTTCCTTCTATGTTCTTTTGACAATTTGATGTTCTGCTATTTTTGTTGAGTGCGCAAACTTTGAAAAGCTGTAGAAGCCTTAGAAACATGAGTTAAAGCTTCAGTCCTCATGATGATACCAAATCGAGACTTAACATGATACACAGTTTTATACTTTTGTCGTTTCTCATTAAGATAACACATATTACGACATTTGGTTATATTATTTTGCACCTTTTTCGTTATTTAATCTCATTTTTTAATGGTGTGTTATTGTTATATAAATCTTAGGTATAATTTGATTTTGATTTTGAAGATGACTTGAAGATAAATGCATCTACAGATATGACCCTCACCAGGTATACACATATATTGCCTTATATGAATATTTTCTCTATGTGGAACTTGTGAAATAAAAAGGAAATACTAAAAAATTAGATATGATTAATATTGATCAATATTTCTTTCGACCCATCCAAGATATTTCTTAAGCTTAGTTTAGGTTTACCAAAGCAATTGTGACAAATATTTATTATAGGAGCTGCTAAAAACTAAAAGTAATACTGATACATTAGGATTTTTACCAGCGCAACAATTGTTAACTTGGTTGAATAGGTATTCAAGTCCTTGCAATTACCTCTTTGCTTATTTTATATCTTATGCCTTTTTTTTATCATCAAATCCAATTCTGCGACAGTTTTTGGTATAAAATAAATGAAACTTTGAATATCCCAGTTTTTAGTTTGCTTGTTTGACATTACTTTGTTTCTTCTAAATACTTTCTAGATCATTTTCTAATATGTGATGCAATTTTCTTGTTTAACAGAGCACTCATGAGTCTTGGATTCTCATGACTGGTACCAAATGATGCTGCTTCATACATTTCTAATTCAGTAATTTGTTCCAGAAATTTGTTTCTTTTTTGTTGATTTGGACTAAAAGTTATTTCATCTTAGATAGTTTATCTTTTTTTTGAACGAGGATAAATCCATTTCATTTCAAACCTCACAAAGGAGGAAGGTACGACATAACAAATTACATCGAAACATAACCTCACAAACGGAGGAAGATAACAACATAACAAGTTACATCACAAGACATACACCATATAGTTGTAACAGCCATAAACAACACCCTTCAAAGGGTGGGGGGAATCACCCGAGTGAGCTTGACTGAAAACAACCATATAAGGGTGTAGCTTGACAAAAATACACGAAGTACACAATACATACAAAGATGATAAAACAAGGCATCCATAAAGGAGCCTTACAAAATCCTAACAGATCTAAACCAAATCCCTACTCAGCAGCAAGCCGACGATGACGGACCACAACAGATTTGAGCAGAAGAGGCCGGAAGCCATCGGATCTGAGCAGAAGCGGTAGTGGCAGCAGCGACAAACAGCGGAATCGGAGGAAATGACAGATCTGTAGGCAAACATTTATTAAAAGAGAGGTAAGTGCAAAAGGGAAAGGTCCGGACGGCCGGCCATGGCCGACCGCCGGAGAAGGAGCAGATAGGGTGGGTTTTTTTTCTAGTGAGAAGAAGGAACAAATGTATGTGAGAGAGAGAGAAATTAATTAGGATTTTACAGATTTGACTATTGTATACAGGAAGTGTACTCTCTTTTATGTGATTTTTGATTTGATATTTTGTATTCCAAAATTGCTAAATCTTGTTTTATATCTTCTAGGTATGTTTATTAATTAAACACACACGTATCAAAATTTCCACCTTAAGGGTACGGGTGTCAAGAAAGCCGACCCGATCTGAACCAGACCAGGACCGGAAATTCAGGTTGGGTTAGTCAGATCAATAATTTTATTCGGGTCAACCCGAGTAACCCGAATACTAATTAGGGGTGGGTATCGTGTTGAAAAGGTTTCAAGTTTTGGGTCGACCTGATTGACTAGAATAAAGTATTTTTTTTTTTCTTTTTTTCTTTTTTCTTTTTTTTTTTATATATATATATAACTTTTATAAATTATCTATTTAAACTAGTACAATTAAGTAATTTTGTTACCATTTTACTCATATTCTGGTCGATCGAACCTGAATAGACCCGACCTGACTTGAACCCGACTAATCCGAGTTCAAATAGGATCAAGTTTAGGTTTGTTATCTTTTTAGCCTTGACCTAACCCGAATTGACCCAAACCCGATTAACACCCCCACTAAAGAGTGAAGAATTTTCACAAAATCCTTGCACTTTAAAATGCAACGAATTATGAATTCTCACACTTAAAAGTGTGAATAATTATTTCAAATTTCTCACAGTTGAAAGTGCGAAGAATCTCTATTTCTTATAAAGAGTGTATTTTGTTTTTTGAAATCTTGAATATTAAAATCTTGTAACTTAAATTAATATAGTTGCCTAAATTACCTCTTAATACACCTTTAAGCTTTATCAATTTTAATCTTGTTAACTTTTCAAAAACACACGCTATATTAATTTTTAAAAACACACGCTTTGTATTTCAAAAAACACATGTTTTGCATCAAGGGTCGAGGGAGAATCACGATTTCGTATATATAATTATTTGCCGCTATAAACCGTCGCTTTGCACGGACAGTCGTTGTTGTTTCAAAAAGCGTGAAGAATTGATTTACAATCCTCACATTTGTACGGGTGGAAGGTGTGGTTGAGGGTCTTCACGTTATCAAAAAGCTGCTGTATTCATTTAATTTTTTCCTCAACTTTTCTCGATCTTTGCAGCACATTCTTTCTCTTTTCCTCAACTTTTTTTTTTTTTTTTTTTTTTTTAATTTAAAAATACTTTGAAAAGACACATACACACTCACAAGACAATGAAAATATATACTCTCTCTCTCTATCTCTCTCTCTCTCTCTCTCTTCAAACTCATTATCTCTCTCCTCTTAATCACTTGCGACTAAATTCTCTTTCTCGCACTGAAAAGTCTCTTTCCTGCCCCACTCTCTCAACAATAAGTGTGAGAAATATTCTTAGGTATTCATAAATAATCGTGTGAAATAATTTGCGACACTTAATTGGTTCACGCACAAGGTAATTGTGAACTTTTCGATTTTACACGTTTTAGAATGCGAAAATATGCTTTAACAAGTGTGGATATTTAGCTATTCTTTTTGTAATGTAACTAAGGAACACGTTGTAGGTAAACGTTTTTGGATGGGTTTCATGGAATCACAATCTCAATAATTAGATATGTACCTTTTTACTTTTTAGTTTTATCTTTTTGTGAGTGATGATAAACAATGTGAATGAATGGTCGTGGAACCTTCCTTGATACGGTTGAATAACAGCGCATTTGATAATCTCAGGAGTCTTTCGTAGCATCTTCTTCTGAAAATATTAATTACAATAGATTCACAGAAAAGACAGAGAAAAGAAAACAAAAGGTTGGGGGACCTTCTTTACGCGATTTATTAAACTAAAACACGGTTTAATTTGTACGCATAAAAGAAATTCATGAGATGTTGACATATCTAAATATATGAATATTCATGAGCCAATCATTTTTATGGTAAAAGGTCAATACACGTTTTGTACTAGCAATTAACTGGAAAGAGGCCAGGGACGAAATTTGGTTGCAAAGTTAGAATGTGACAAAAATGATTGACTCCATTTTTCTTCACCTTTTGTCCATAACAATAATAAAAGGAGCAGCGTATCAATACTACTTGTTACCACACATTGTTAATTTGCCTTCAAAACTGAAATACAAAAATGGATTTTGATTCTAAAAGGGTTTCAGATTCTTATGATGATGATGATGATTTTGATTGTAAAAGGCCAAAAAATGACGTATTCGTGAATTATGCTTATGAAGACATCGGCAAACAATTCATAAGCCACCTTCAGGGAGCACTCGGCCGCAGAGGTTTTACGATATCTGACCACACCATGCTCCCTGTTGGTCAAGACATGCGTTTACATCTGTTGAAAGCCATCGAGGAATCCGAGATCTATGTTGTTGTATTCTCTAACAACTATGCTTCTTCTGTAAGGTCACTCGATGAGTTGGTCAACATAATGGACTGCCTTGGCAAGTTTGAACAAAGGAAAATTCTTCCTGTATTTTATAAAGTCGAACCATCTGATATTAGAAGTCAAGAAGGTTCTTTTAAGGAAGCTTTCCAAGCTCACGAGGCTGATGAGGACCTCGATTCAGAGAGAGTTCAAAAATGGAAGCAAGCCTTAAGAGATGCAGGTCAACGGTCTGGTCTAACCTTGCAAAATGGGTAACTTTTAACTCTTATCTTTGTTACAT
>LBNU01008575.1:219161-239577 GCA_014162995.1 Artemisia annua | reverse complement strand
ATCTATCAAGAACACAACCAAAACCACCAGATCTCACCCAGCCAACCACCCCTTGGTGAATATTTTTATTAATGAACAATGCAAGAAGATGAGTCCACAACTGTGTGCTCACCAAACAAATACAAAAGAAATCAAACTGTCCCCTTCAGAAGGATCCAGTTTATCACACTACAATACTGAAAGATACAAAGAACCTCACTACAAACTCTCAAAACTATGCTAAAACCAATACCAGATGATCAAGATGATCAATAACAACAATGAAAGACTAAGACTGCTAATAAGAGAGAAAACCCTAATTCGTATGTGAAGAGATGAAGTTATGAGAGAGAGAGGCTGGGACTTGAGCTTATATAGCATCAACTTTCACTTCAGCCCTTCAAGAATAGAAACCTGTCAAACAGAGCTAAAAATACCAAACTATAAGAAATAAGTACAGAAATAGTCCATGTACTTATAAACCATGAGAATGATACTAAAAGCCACAATATCCAACAGCTCTTATTGATGGTTTATAAATTCTTTGCATAGCAATATGTTTATGTTTATTTATTTAACTCCGTATTAAGTTCATTGGTTTCAAAAGCACAAAAAGCTACGTGTTGTTTACCATAAACGGGCTCTCACCCACAGGCCACAGCAGCCAAGACTTCTTTGGGTGTTTAACCAATTTTTGATCAAACTACATTTAAGTATGTGAATTGCTTTTGTATCTCAATTTCAAATATGTAAGGTTAATATCTTAACATGGAAAGTACTATCTCATTTCTAACTCAATGTTGTCACTGACAATGGGATGGAGGAATGTATAATATTTGACTCGCTCACACGTGGTTTAATAAAAACTTTTGTTTTAGAAGTATTGTGACATTATACTCCTAGTCCTACATTTAGAACATATAATATCGACAACTACAAAGATATCATGTTACCTACCTTATTCCAGAATTCTTAGATGTATAACTTTGCACATCACTTGTGAGTTTGGTAGACGAGTGTCATTTATAATATAAGGTATGTATAAACACAATATTTACTTTGTTTGTGGCCTAAAACATATTGGGTTCATCAAGTCATTTATCTTTATCGGTGGGGCGTCTTCATCAATTCTTTTATGCATGACATAGTCATTGTTTTTACTAAATAAGTTTGGTACCCTGTTAAAAAAGGAATGATGATTCAAAGGTAGATTTTTATGTTCACGGAATGAACAAGGACTACTCAAATATTTAACGCTAATTGCATAGCTTTGATCTCCAAGACTATCTACTGGTTGGAGAAGATGATACATATACGTTTATTTTCTTAATACTTACAAACCAAATTGTTTATCATATCATTGACACATTACTTATTATTCCCTTAAAAAGATAATGGAACTTATTTACGTTATTTGTTGTTTATTGATTTATTCACACACGTATCTCCTTAATGAATATTTTCTTTACAAATTTCCGTGATTCCATGGGTCTATAAGCTATTTATCAATGGATTGAAGTTCTCCGGTGTTCCAAACCACATGCTTGGTTTAAAAGTGGGAGTGCCGATTATGTGGTCGCAAAATATAGAGTTTATGAAATAGGACAAGACAACAAGTTCTTAAATTAACAAGAACTTCTATTCATACACAAATGATTAGGATGTAATGTCTCTAAAACTACAACAAATGTTGTATACAAAGAAGTAATTCAAGGTCTATGATCAAACTTCAAGAGGTATGCAAACACCCCTTTTTCTTTCTCATATTCTCAGTTATAATATATTATCAGTCACAACTTGCTTTTACATACATCATCTATGAACTATTTCTTCTCCTCCTTAAAACCTTCCCGCCAAAAATTTCAAAAAATTGCAGATCCAGCGAGACAACAACCAATTCCACCTCAACAACAAAACCACCAGCTAATAGCACCACAACTCCAACGAATGGCACCATATCCAGCTGAATTTCAAGGAGGAGGATCGACGTGTAAGAAGCGCGAGTGCAGTTGCATCACCGATCTAATTGACTTTTCCGAGAACAACTCCAATCAGAGCATCCGACTGAGAGAATCGATCGACTGCTTCAAGCAAGCCAAGGTCGAACGCGCTATTCGCAGAGGAGATGCTCCTGCTGCTGTTGTCCCTGCCGTAATTCATGAAGTGCCGCCTGCTATTGAAGATGTTGATCGTGTTGTTTATGTGCCTGTTCGAGCGAGATTCACTGAGGCATTCAATGATGAAAACGTAAATGGATGTGGTATCATGTGATTCATGAAGTTGTTGTTGTTGTTCTTCTTCTTCTTTCCGGATCGATCGATGTAATCAGCTGAGGGTATACGGTTTTACTTAGTAGATGATGATGATGAGTATATGTTACTTATGAATCCCTATCGCTTACTCTAGTTAATTTTTTCTGTTGATTTCCACCTATATATAGAGAGGTTAAGTTTTGTTGTTGGATCATGTACGCGTTGAGGATATACACGGTGTTAATTACTACCTAGTATCGTTTTTGTTTGCGAATTAATCATTCATCATTCATGACGAGTTTAATCCTTCTTATTAGCTATGTTAAATTTGTGCCTATTCGTGCTGCGATAATCAATATCATATATGTCACTTTTTGAATTTTTTTTTAACCTTGTTGAATTGTACCTAGTATCGTTTTTGTTTGTGATTCTTCTTTCTCCTCATCAATTTTCGCTTTAATTTCCACTCATAAAGTTGTTGTTGTTGTTGTTTACGGATCGATGTAATCAGCTGAGCGTATATGGTTTTACTTAGTAGATGATGAGTATATGTTAGTTATGAATCGCTTACTCTAGTTAATTTTTCTGTTGATTTCCACCTATATATAGAGAGGTTAAGTTTTGTTGTTGGATCATGTACGTGATGAGGATATCTATCTATATATATATATATATATATATATATATATATATATATATATATATATATATATATATATATATATATATATATATATATATATATATATATATATATATATATATATATATATATATATATATATATACGGTGTTAATTACTAGTATCGTTTTGTTTGCGAATTAATCATTCATCATGATGAGTTTAATCCTAGCTATGTTCATTTTGTGCCTATTCGTGCTGCGATAATCAATATCATATATGTCACTTGAATTTTTTTTAACCTTGTTGAGTTGTACAGGTTGTTTTTATATCTGAATTCTGACTTTACAGATTGTGACTCTGATTGTTCATAGAATGAATGACTGAGTGAACAATTTAGTATTCGATCTCTATGTATGTGGCGTATTTTACATTTCTATATTGTTCATTGTAAGAAACTTTACTCACACAGAACTTATTGCATGAGAAGAATAGTACGTATCGCACAACAATAGCTTGTTCTCTTATATCTAGCTTGACTTTTGGCTCAATAAGGATGGCACATACCTTATCTTTCAGATCATAATACGCGCTATTCTGGCCATGGACTTATAGGCTAACATATTACCTTATGTTTATTCACTTTCCATAGCTTTGTAACCCTGCTCTTGTGATCCTCATTGCTAGCCTTTATTTCACATGTAGGACTTACAAAATGTGAATGAAGGCCCAAATTTTGATTAATGATTCCTGTAGAACCCAAGAGTATGCATACCATATACTTGAACAGACCTTCTTACAGAAACAACAAATTAAGAGTCAAATGCCGTCTTTTGGTGTTGTGCTTTCGTAAGGGTCTGTGTTGTTTATCTCTTGTCAGCCTCTGCTGTCGTTCTGGTGTGTTCCTCCCTTTTTTGGGAAGTGTTAATGAATTTCACCTTTCCATAGGGATAGCATCGAAGGTCGATAGTTAAGTTACAGAATTCAGCTCCTAAAAGTCTACAACCTATACAGTTTATATATGGGGACTTTTAAAAGATCAAAAAAGTTTAGTAGAGTGCTTTATATTCATTTTGAGTGGCGAGGCAGATAAAATAGGTGCTTTGAGGTGGAAGAGACAAATGGAAGATTAAGATTTTTTTATTAGTACTGGTCAGTTTTCAAAATGGGCGAGTCAAATGAGAATGGGTCAAAACGGGTAACTAAGGTACTTACCAAAATAGGTTGGGGTGAACAAAACACTAATTGTCCAATTTTTTTATTAGTACTGGTCAGTTTTCAAAATGGGTGAGTCAAATGAGAATGGGTCAAAACGGGTAACTAAGGTACTTACCAAAATAGGTTGGGTTGAACAAAACACTAATTCTCCAAAATCCTATTCTCACGTATCGATTACGAAAACTATATGTAGCAAACTGGGGAAATGTATCAATTGGGAAGTTGGTAGACTTCCATTATTACAGCGATGACATTTGGAGTCGCAGAGGAGAATGACTGGCCTCACATGTGACATCACTTCTGAAGTATGATATGGAGTTCATGTTTAATAGGACAAATGTGTGCATAGGTGCAACTACTAGAGAGTTGGTATCATTTCTCTGATCTTAGATGTCTTTACATGTGAAGTAGTTGTACATGATTCTTTATGCATGAATTTTGACATGCTCGAGGATGTGTCTCGAAAGACTCAGTATTAGAAGTTAAGGTGACTATATTTCCGCTTTTACTTGCTCATGTCTCCAATTCATATGCAGTCTTGTTAAGATGTTATAAGGAAAGCATGATGTTGTGTATATTTGGTGGTGGTGTTTTTGAAGTTGCGCAGCCAACAACACCTTTGATTCCAGATGAGTACGTGGCAATTCTGTCTATGTGCAGAAACCAATTATTTTGTCTAAATTATGTTGAGAAAAGCGGAAGTCTTTCTATCTGATTTCGTGGACTATTATTGGTTTGGTTTTTCCTTAAGATTCATTTCTGGTCAATAACATAGTTGTAAATCATGTGCTCCTCCACAATGAATAGCTGTGAGGTTAATTGTTAGGTGTTAAGCTGTCAGATAGCTACCGTCCTCTACTTTTCTGTTGACCATTCTGTTAATGTGAAAAATGAACCCAAAGGGGAGCATCATGCGACATCCTCAGCTCTACGTTTACACTTATTCCCGACTTTGTAGTCAATTTTGCATGCAGTTATTGTCTGCATCCAAAATGCCGACTGGGTGTGTTGATTGTTATCCATCTCTGGAAATTCTCTCTTCTCTATCAACACCTTAGATGTATTAGTATATTAATGCAATACTATTGTGCCTCGCCTCATCAGTAAGCATGGATAACTGCTTATTTCCGATTTTCTGCTTTGTATTGGTTCCATTCTTTCATAAGCCATTGGGTAGCCGCATATTACTTAACAGGTTGATTGGGATGATTAAACTAGTTAGCCTCATAAGATAAAAAAAAATAGCCCTATAGAAATTGGAGTATTGGAGTAACTGCTCAGAGATGTGCTAAATCTTGAGACTTTGATTGGTTGCTGAGTTGGTTACCCTGTAACTAACTTGGTTCTCGCATCTGTGCAATATGACACTTATGTCCACCAAGAGTATTACATGATCAAGGTAACCTAATCTTTTCACCATCAGTTTTTACTTTTTGTGTTTATGCTATGTTTTGTCCTGGCATCAGTTCAACTTTGTGAAAACTATGACAATTGAGCAACGTATAAGGATTTTGTGTTATTTGGGCTAGATATTGTAGAAGATAAGGGATAGAGCATAGTATTGTTTGGACGGTGAGGAAACAAGTTTGCAAAGGATCGTTCTTGTCAGTTTTCAAAATGGGTGAGTCAAATGAGAATGGGTCAAAACGGGTAACTAAGGTACTTACCAAAATAGGTTGGGGTGAACAAAACACTAATTGTCCAAAATCATATTCTCATATATCGATTACGAAAACGATATGTAGCAAACTGGCGAAATGTATCAATTGGGAAGTTGGCTGAATTCCATTATTACAGTGGTCTTGGATGTCTTTACGTGAATAGCTTGTTAGTCAAATCCAATGAAATTTGGAGTCGCAGAGGAGGAGAATGATTGGCCCCACATGTGACATCACTTCTGAAGTATGATATGGAGTTCATGTTTATAATAGGACACATGTGTGCATAGGTGCAACAACTGGAAAGTTGGTATCATTTCTCTGATCTTAGATGTCTTTGCATGTGAAGTAGTTGTAAATGATTCTTTATGCATGAATTTTGACATGCTCGAGGATGTGTCTCGAAAGACTCAGTATTAGAAGTTAAGGTGACTATATTTCCGCTTTTACTTGCTCATGTCTCCAATTCATATGCAGTCTTGTTAAGATGTTATAAGGAAAGCATGATGTTGTGTATATTTGGTGGTGGTGTTTTTGAAGTTGCTCAGCCAACAACACCTTTGATTCCGGATGAGTACGTGGCAATTCCGTCTATGTGCAGAGACCAATTATTTTGTCTAAATTATGTTGAAAAAAGCGGAAGTCTTTCTATCTGATTTCGTTGACTATTATTGGTTTGGTTTTTTCCTTAAGATTCATTTCTGGTCAATAACATATTAATGCAATACTATTATGCCTCGCCTCATCAGTAAGCATGGATAACTGCTTATTTCCGATTTTCTGCTTTGTATTGGTTCCATTCTTTCATAAGCCATTGGGTAGCCGTATATTACTTAACAGGTTTATTGGGATGATTAAACTAGTTAGCCTCATAAGATAAAAAAGTAGCCCTATACAAATTGGGTTGGAAGTCGCCCAAAGTGCACTTTTAATGCATAAACCTTATTCTGTTCCAAAGTTGGTTAACTATTGAAATGATTTTGCTTTGGTTATATGATCCGATAATTTTTTTAATATTTCTAACAAAAAGTCTTTGGGTCAACGAAGCCCGCCATTTGGTGTGGTATATGTGGGCCTCTTTTCTCTTCAGTAAACTAAAACCGGAATAACATACTAACTTTTGATTCTATATTTTGCTGTGTTGATGCGCCTGGTTTTCGGTTTTTCGAATGAAGTAAAACAAGTCATGTTTCGGCAACATGGATGCAAAAAAGCTTTAGCATATACTCTCAATTTCCATCACTCTCTAATCGTTTCTAGGCTGTATTAGTACTTACTGCATGAATCAGGATAACTATAATAGTAGACCAGCAGTAGTAACTGCTCAGAGATGTACTAAACTTAGCTGTTTCATGTAAAAGTTAAGGAAGACGAAATTGGAGTATTGGAGTTTGAGCGAATTTAGTGCAATTTTAGGTACAAATGTACTAGCACTTGCTAAATTGATTGTAGAACCGTAGAGGTGTCAATTTCGATCCATTTACTTATTAATGGGTGTATGTTGGCTTATTTTTGAATGTCTTTCTTTTACTTCCATCTTTTCAATGTTTGCACAACTTAAATCTAGTGCTTTTAGATGCTCTTTGTGATTAGATATTAATCGAGTTGGGAAACTCAAAGATAATAGCTATATTTATCTATGTGTTAGATACTGGATCAGAAAGTAGCATGTCTATGTGCTCACCACGCTACTTTGAAGTGTATTGGTTTGTTCCATTGGGTGAAAGTTGCATTAGGGTATCAATATCATTGCCTAGGTCTGTTACATATTTTGCTTCATAGGAGCTTGTATATGCAGTCTTTCAACTGTCTTTGGTAGAGCGAGTAGTTAACTGGAATACCATTTCTCGGTGTAGTCTGCATTAACGACTATTCTAATTACTAGACATGTTATTTTATCTTGCTTTCAACTTTTCCAGGCTAGTCATGGTTTAGAAGTTGATGAAAGACAGCCCCTCCTTCCTACTTGAATTCACCAGAGAGTAAGATTCTCAAACTTCAATATGACGTCTCTTAATGCATACATATAATATCATATACTTGTTTCTAGCATGAATTTTATTGTTGTCATTATCATATACTTTAGTCATGTTTCTACATTTGAAATAAGTCAAGTAGAGGACCTACTTTTGGATAATAAGTTATATTTACAGAGCACTCCTCCACCGCGCTCTGCCCTAGAGGTGTCAAAATGGGCAGGTTTTTTGGGTTATGGGTCAAAGTGGGCATTTTTTGAATAAGCTGAAACTGGTCGGCTCAGGTTGGGCTAACCCGCATACACTTCCTTTTCTTTTGTTTGTTTAATTTTACGCACAACTAATCATTTAAGAGATATATGCATTTTGGGCTGAGTCATATCGGACTGCACAACGGGCCAGAATAGGCTAAGAAATAGAAAATTACGTTCTTCCTAGTTCCCTTATCAATAATATGGTAAAGATATACGAATTCTTAATATCTTGCATAAAAATATATAGTAGAGTTAATTATGTGTCTAGAAAGGAAGGTTTGTCATAAAAAGTGTTATCTTGAAACCTGTTTAAGAAAGTTTCTCATATATGAAATATATTTTAGATTCTGTCAGGATCTTTTAAGATAATCAAATCTTATGAAAAGTGCATATAAAGTCTCGTACAGACGCCAAAAGATTAATGAAACTCACATTACATTGAATTAAAATTGCTTTGCAAAATAAACCTTGTTAACTAATGGACAGCACCGCAGCGATCGGAATTGACCTAGGAACAACGTACTCGTGTGTTGCTGTTTGGAAGAATGACCGGATTGAGATAGTACCGAATGATCAAGGCAACAGAACAACACCATCTTGTGTTGCTTACACTCCTACAGATCGTCTCATCGGCGATGCTGCCAAGAACCAACAAGCAATGAATCCTACCAACACCATATTTGGTTAGTTTTTTTATTTTTATTTTTTTATATTTTTTTTTATTCAAATGTCGACAGAAAATTATGTGTTACTATAACGAGTTATATTATTAATACGATTTCATTAATACGTTTTAAGTATATGAATTTCACCAGTATTAATAGTTTGATTCCTTATATTATTCGGCATACTACTATGATTTTTCTGTGAGACATCATATGCATTGCAATTGTTCTTGTGATTATCTTATGATTTTATTTATAAACATGATAAGTTTAATTTTAATCGACGTGATTTAAGAAATTATGAAAATCTGTGTATTTACGTTTCTACTTATTATTATTTTTATTGTATAGTAATAAAGGATTAAATTTTTTATCGCGTTTTCGGCTTCTAACTACCAATGGGTCACCACACCTCTCTTTTTTTGGGAAGTGATTGACACATCTTAAAAATTTATTCTATATGTAGTAGATAATTGTACTTTAAGTATAATCTGCTTGAACTGCTTGTAGATTATTGTCTCAATAAAGTTTTGAAGAATGTCAATTACTTCCTCACTTTTTTAATGTCACATTGTAACACATAACTTGCACCACCAAAATCACCGTATCTCATAACATGTCATAAAAACCCTTTTTGAGGTCCAATATTTTATTTTCTTTTTAAAAATTTTAAACGCACTAATTTCATTATCTTCAAAACACAATGAATATAATAACATTGGATATTCATATAAAATCAATGATTATATTTAGTTAAACCAAAATAAAAACCAAACCAAAATTGCAAATATAAGAGATCTATGGACTTATTCAAAAGAAAAACATAAAAAATAAGCCATGTGTGTGGCGTGCATTATAACGCACGGGTGAGTGGCACTTTGACGCCACCATAGCCCAAACGGTACAAAAAGTAGCCGTTGATTCTTTATTCCAAATACTTGGTCGCACATATATGCGACTGATTCTCTTCTTTTCCCTCCTGCAACACGTCTCAAGGTGGTTGGTGTAATGGTGGCTGATGCGTCAAGAGTGGCGACCGACCAACTTGTCGACTACCTATTACATATGGTCTTATGAACGTAAAAGTGAGACTTATGTAGGATAATTTAGAAGTTTAGTTAAGTAATATCACTAAAAACAAATGATTTTGAGTATTAGTTTAATAACATTTAAAATACGAGATTGTCTAACAAGTGCCCTCAGAGCATCCAGGGCCGGTTAGAAGGGCCTCCAAAAGTATGGGACCTCAAATTTTTTATCTAGTCCAATGTATTTAGTGAGCCCAAAACAAAAAGTCCTGCCACCATCCGATTTTTCTGGCATTTTTTTTTTTATTTGTTAAATATTTGTTTCTTCTACCATTTTTTGTAGTTTAGTTCTTAAAATTTAAAGCAGAATTGGTAGTATTTTGAATTTCATGTTACTATGGCAACCTGAGAATTAATCTTAGACGATTTAGTTAGTACTTTAGGACATAACTACAGAAAGAAATATACAACAAATACGCACAAACCGTTAGCAAAGTACTGTGATGCCTTTGATCTCTTACAAAATAATTAGACATTGTCAGTATTTTTATAATTTGTAGATCAAAATATCGTAAAACATGAGAATAAGTCTGATATACTTAAAAAAGAGAACCGAAGACGTTATTAGGTCTTGAACTGAAGTTACGGTATTAGTAAAATTTTGTTACGTATACATAACTTTAGTTTCGTATTTAAGTGGGCCACTTTATAATTGTGGCACAGGGCCTCCGAAATTCACGAGACAGCCACGAGAGCATCGCTTAAAATGTTTTTGTTGACATCTTTTTCTAACTTTTACCTATTTCATTTTTACCCAGACATTTTAAGCATGGAAAAACATCCAACAAATTTGGTGACATCTTTTTCTAACTTTTGTTGACATTTATATGCCTTAACATGTTTTTTTTTCGTAGTGATTGGCTTAAACATGAGATTAAAGTTACTACAATTAAAAAAAAGAAAGAAAAAAGAAAAAAAAAAAAAAAAAAAAAAAAAGAGTAGCTCGATCATTTGATATAAAATTAAGCAATAAGATCATAATGAAATAAATTAAAGTAGTCCATGTTTGATAGCTTAATTTGTAAATAGCGGGGATAACTGATTTGTTTTAATTAGTACATAGTTTCATGGGTGGTTATGTACATGTATCTCACTGATGCTTAAATGCATATTCCATATTATTGGCTTTATCATTATCTATCTCACTGGGGATATTTATACTTTCAGATGTTAAGAGGTTAATTGGAAGGAAGTACAGTGATTCTAAAGTGCAAGACGACATGAAACTGTGGCCTTTTAAGGTGATACAAGGGCCTTCTGATGCACCAAAGATTGTTGTCACCTGCAAAGGTCAAGTGAAGGAATTTGTGGCCGAGGAAATTTCATCCATGATTCTTGGCAAGATGAAAGAAACCGCCGAGGCATACCTTGGCGAAGTTGTGAATAACGCTGTCATAACGGTTCCGGCTTATTTTAATGATTCACAGCGTCAAGCTACAAAGGATGCAGGCACTATAGCTGGCTTAAACGTAATCCGCATGATCAACGAGCCTACTGCAGCTGCAATAACTTATGGTCTAGACAATAAGAAGTATGGCAAGCTGAATGTTGTCGTCTTTGATTTGGGTGGTGGTACTTTCGATGTTTCTCTGATGGCCATTGAGGGAGGGGGTCGTAACAAGTTTCAAGTGATTGCCGTTTCGGGTGATACTCATTTAGGAGGTGAGGATTTTAATAACTGCATGGTGGATCACTGTGTTAAAGACTTTAAGAGGAAGTTTCACAAGAACTTGTTGGGGAACCAAAGAGCATTGGGAAGGTTGAGAGCAGCTTGTGAGAAAGCAAAAAGGGTTCTCTCATCCACTACTGAGACATCAATCGAATTGGATTGCTTGCATGACGGTATTGATTATTCTATGAAATTTACTCGAGCTAAATTTCAAGATCTCAATATGTGCATGTTCAAAACATGCATCAAGACTCTAGACAAGTGTTTAAAGGATAAAAAAATGAAAAAATCACACATAGATGAGATTGTTCTGGTCGGTGGCTCGACTAGGATACCAATGGTCCAGAGTATGTTGCAGGAATATTTTAACGGCAAGGAGCTTTGCAAGAGTGTCAACGCTGATGAGGCTGTTGCATATGGTGCAGCCATTTTGGCTACGAAGTTGAGTGGTAGTCGTAACAATAATGTACGTGATTTGGTGCTCATGGACGTCACTCCCTTGTCACTTGGTATAGAACTAGCTAGAGATGTATTTAGTGTTGTGATCCCACGGAACACTCCAATACCTACAATAATAACCAAGGAATATAAAACGGAAATAGACTATCAAAGTGAGGCATGTCTCACGGTATATCAAGGTGAAAGACTTAGATCTACAGATAACCATTTGCTTGGAAAGTTTACAGTTTATGGAATCCCTCCGGCTCAAGGACGTTGGCCAGTCGATATTTGCTTTGAAATAGATGCCAATGGTATTCTCACAGTCACTACAAAGATATTATCAACAGGCAGGACGGAAAACTTCATGATCATTACCTCCGAAACTGGAAGACTATCAGCGGAAGAGATTCAAAAGATGGTAAAAGATGCTGAAAAGTATAGACATGAGGACCAAGAATTCAAGAAGAAAGCATATGCATACAGTGCACTAGAGGAGGAGTTATATTACATTAAAAATAAGATAAAAGAATACGACTTCAAGAAAAGGGTGCACCCAAAGAGCTTGGATAAAATCGAGAATGCTATTGCTCACACAACCATGTGGCTCTTAGACAACCCAGTTGCAACTGTAGAGGAGCTTCAACGCATGAAGGTACATCTTAAATCGTCTACCATTGTATTAATTACTTCCTCAGATTATAATTTTCACGATCATCTAAGCTTAATTGTACTTTTTTTTTTTTTTTTTTTTTTTTTTTTTTTTTTTTTTTTTTTTTTTTTTTTTTTTTTTTTTTTTTTTTTTTTTTTTTTTTATCCCAGATTATGTTGTGGAGTACCTTTGAAACTCAATCAAGATCACGAAATAGTACTTAAGCAGCTGGTATATACTGACTCTTTATGCCGATTAAAGAGTAGAGTAATGTTTAACGTTCAGATCAGACTGATTCAGACCCGAGAAAATTGTTTCTTCATGAGGTTCATTGATTAGTTGAATTATATCTTTCGCTACTGATTCTCCCATTGTTAGACACTTGATTAGTTTTGGTTGCTTATGAAAACGTACTTGATTATTTTGGGTATGGAACATACCTATATACCCCTTTACAGACATACTCTCTGTTACAGCAGAACATATGATCACCTACGAGTACCATTCGTGGCTTTGTGGTATGGTCTTACACCGGGTTATCCGGGGCAAGGTTCAACGCTGACTATAAAAACGTAAATTAAATTTGAGTTAGATTTATTAATTAAAAATCATATTTACATATGCGTGCATTTTTAACTTCTTATAGTCGAGATTCAAACACATATTAACTTACATTTTCGAAAAAAATGTCCGGAAAACTTTGGTTATAAAAGAAAAATCAGACTTCAACTATATCTAATTGTGGTGGCGGATTTTAGGAATATATTTTGGTTATTGGCAGCGCCAATATTTCATAGTTGGCTTTGCTTCGTATTGTTTCTTACTTCACTCGATACTAATGTAAAAATTGAATACCACACAGGCATGTATTGACTTGAACTGTATAAATTGAAATCGATATCATAATATATTGAAGAATTGATCTCTTCAGGTCTAAATCAATATTAATGTCAACTAAAAAGGCTACCATGTAAACATCAAGGGCATTAATGAGTTGAGCTTTCAACGAGCTACTCGAGCTCGAGCTTGTTTTTCTCGAGTCAAGCTTGACAATTTTCGAGCTCGAACAAAAGTTAGCGCTCTTTTAGTTTCACGAGCCGAGTTTCTAAATCTAATATCCGGCTTCGATCCCTCGAAAGCTCGTTTAATTACACGAGCCGAACGAGCCAAGCGAGCTACTCGAGCTAAATAAAGCAAACGAGCTAAACGAGCTGAATACCTTTATAAACTTTTTATTCTTTTTTACTCGCTTCACTAGAAGTCTAGATGTGTATAACTACTTAGCGAGCACTGTGAGGGGAACCAACAACATGTTATTGGCACATTTTGAGACAAATAGCATAGCCATAGTGCACCGGTGATGGTGCCATTCAGCTTCTCGTCTAGCAAACCACAAGCGTTATTCGCTTTTCAGTTTTTATTTTATTTTAAGATCTTCTCAACCTCACTTGAATGAAAACTCTTTTCTTAATATTAAGTTTTTTCCAACCTCACAATTACTAAAATGAAATAATTTACATAAACAAGTTTATAGATTTTAATCTCAATTACTATTGGACAATGTAATTCTCCGTAGGTTATTATTATTATTCAAGCACAATAGACATAAACCCTAACCCTAATGGACACAACCCACAAGTCGGGCTTGGGCCTATTTATTCACTAATAATTACTAGTAGTATTTAGCAATGTCAGTGTCAACCACGCGTCGCTACGGATTTTTACTTTTTCCTTTAAGTCATTGTATGTAGCGGACATTTAAGTTTTTAATTTTTTTTATAGGCTGCGTATTTATTGAAGATAAAAAAATACTACTATAGACTACCCAACTATATATTTGTTTTTGGTTACAAATTTTCATCTAATTTAATTTTATGCCTGAAACCTACAACACTGATGTAACAAAAACACTTTTAAAGCAATTTGAATGAAAGGTAGGATGTGAAACATCAAAAGTTTATCTAGATATGCGACTTTATATTGTGAGAGTAATAAATATATTTATTATGAAATTCGTAGAGTAATTTGAACTTACATTCCTTTTTTAATGTAATAGTGTTTCGAGTGTACGTTGCTAGCGAAAAATTAAGTATGGAGTGTTTGACGGTTTAAACTTTAGTTTTTCTTAAACGCGTTAAGCTATTATATTGTAATCATAAAATAGTTAAAGGCAAATCAAAGTGCTTAAAAAAAACTTACATCACTTAATAATGTCATTTATACAATTATATACGTTTTACAAAATCAGCAAAACTATATAAGTATTGCAATATTAGGTCTTTTTACCGTAATTTCATGATCTTTTCAACGGGAAAATTTTGTAAAAAGTAAGTATTTTAGCTGATTTAGATAATAGCTAAACTAAAAGTATACTTGTAATGTGCATGTCATTTATTCATAGCAACGTAAGTTCCCTGATGTGCTACTATACCTTCGTACGTAAAATAAAATATGTTTTACATTTTGTTATAAACTTTTAAATTTGTTGTAATATGCACACACAATATGATGGTTTTGGGTTAAGATTTTGTTGGTGATTTTATATCACCAATATGATTTAAGTGTAATGGATTGACTTGGTTGACCAATGTATAATCATGATAAATGTTTAACAAGTCGGGGGTTTGTGCTGAGTGCACACATGTGTGACGTTATTATGATTATCGCCCCGAATCACGGGGGTCCGGGGGCAGCGCCCCCGGTAGCGGGGTTCCAGGGGCGGCAGCAGGGTCCAAGGGGCAGCGCCCCTGGCTGGGGTCGAGTAAAAAGGTATTGTGCGTGCATGTTAGGATATTAGCTGAGGGGGTGCTTGGTTAGAAAACGCACTTGAAAATAAAATTTCCCTAATTTGGACCGGATTTTCCACCCCTTAATTTAACCGTTTTGGTGGTTATAATAACTGCTATGCAGTTATAACCGAAATTCGGTTCTCTTGGTCATATGTATTCTCAATCTCTGGTTCTGGTTTTCATAACATCAAAAACACATTCTCAGTTCAAATCTGAGTTTTATCCGATTTGAGATTTCGATAGAACCATCGAAATACTTTGATCTGATAGTGTTTACACGACTCTCAGATTACTATGATCCATAAAATTTCTAACAGATTTGAAATGTGTGTTTTCTGATCGGGTGAATAAGAATTAAAGGAAACACGTGTATAGTAAAGTGAAGTGTGTAGTGTATATCTATTTTGAAAGGGCAGTTGCCAAAATAACGTAAAAACACTCACGAATTTGTTGAGTTTTTCAAAACTGTTCCGAGTATAAAGGTATTGTGCGTGCATGTTAGGATATAATCTGAGGGGGTGCTTGGTTAAGGGTTTTAGAGTAATGGCAATGATATTTAAAGATGGTGCTTAGTTTCATATAATGCAATACTCCATTACCCCAAAGTGGGTAATACTTCATTCCTCCACAATTTGAGGGTAATGCTAAGGAATGTTCATTATATTCTTTAGTATTCCCTTTCTTTTTCCTATTACCATTGCCCATTTTAAACCAAGCATGCCCTCAGGTTTGCAACAAAAATGTGAAAGTTCGTAACAAAATATGAAACACTTATTAATTCACGTGCTAACACAAATAGACAATACATTAAAAAAATGTGTTGCTATTAAAGAAGTAAACCATTTTAGTTTATCAAATAGTTAATATACTAATACTAATTTAAATATATTATTAGCAAAATTATATACTATAAAACTAACAAATTTATAAATATATATACTAATAATATATTAAGGAAAATGGTAATGAAGTTTTCTAGTGTAAAAAAAGATCCAAAGGAAGAAAAGAAAGAGTTCGTCCCACATTGGTTGAATGAAGAAAGTAATGAATTTAAGTTATAAAAAAAAAGGGGTTGAAGTGTAGATAAAAAAAAATAAAGATGCTTATGCTTATTTTGTTTTGCCAAAATTTAAATTCTGGGTGATGTTTAATATTAATTCGTAAGAAACCTTATCCGAGCTCGAGCATGAGCTAAAAGACGAGCTTATCGAGCTCGAGCTTCTAACGAGCACCTGGAACTTGAAAAAATATATATATAATAGATAAACGAGCATAAAGCTCAAACAACGAAAGCAAATCGTATATCAAGAAATATACTTATTAGGTGTTGACGGAAAGGAGCTTTTCTTCAAGTTTTAGAATGATCACTACATCCATTTAACCAAATCGTATATCAAGACAAACATATTGTATATCAAGAGGCGATCAACGTTTAAGCAAATCGTACGTTCTTTTTTTTAAACATACTTGCAAGTACACATTCTCCTTTTATAGTTTCCTCATAACTAATGATATTTTTATTCATTATTTAGGAATCCTTATAATACGACCCAGGCGGCGTAGGAAAGAACAACGATACCAGGTATCAAGAGACAATGAAAGTGGATGTTACTGATTCCGTAGACAGTAACAATAACAAGAAGCTACATTGTGATAAAAAGAAATATATATAGATTGAAAAACCATTTGTTACACAGATATTTACATGTATTGTATTTTATACTTTCAGTCACTTATAATTTATTGTTCCGTTTCAAGAAAATTTCACAACGTTTACGTTCGATGTTCTTTCTTACTTTATTCATGTACTTATTTTTTTTTAATAAAAAATTCTCTAAAATCCCGTGGATGCCACGGGTCTATAAGCTAGTAATAGATAAACGAGCATAAAGCTCAAACAACGAAAATATATTCAAGTTTGAGCTCGAGCCCAATTATAAACTATATTCAGGCTTGAGTCGAGCTCGAGCTGAGTAATTGTCAAACGAGCCGAGCTTGAGTCGACTCGGATTGTTAAAACTTAAAACCCCTAATCCTTATGATAAATTGATAATCAACTGAAATATTATTTGTTAGTCACGTCCATGCTTTACTAAAGTTAGAGAGTAATCAAATAGTAATAACATAGACAGTAAATTTGTCATCTAAAACGTACATACTAAAAGAGTATTTTGTCACTCTATCTTTAAATTTTACCTTTCTATATAAACGAGTAAAATAACTGAAAGTGTCAACTTAGACTATATACACTTGTAAGATGACTTCAAAGAGATGTTGAAGTATTTTCTGAATTTTATTGATCACTAGCTAGACAAGGCTTAACATTATTATTGAACGTAATGTTGGATCATCTTTATAACCGCAGTCCACATATATTCCCGATATATGGCTGATAATAGTTTTAACTTTTGAACTTAATATTGGATCTTAATTAAGATTTTTATAGCAACTGAGACTTTGTTGAGTAAATTCTATCTAAATTTTCTCATTTTTGTTATTGTTTACGGCAAACACATGTTATGACTAACGGGTCTAGCTCGACTCTAAGTCTCTTATTAAAAATAACAGAAGGATGTAAAAAACAGAACCAAGGTCACTATCAAAAGTGTTTTTAAGATGTTGTATGCATCATAAATACACTTTCAGGTTCCTTTTGACCCATTTCCATTTTGGCAACATTTCACTGATATGACAAGTTAGAAATAAAACATAACCCAATTAACCTATACATATGCAAATGGGTTGACATTGTCAACACTAAATCATTATTCTTCCAGTTGTATTGCTAGTTTCTTCCACAAGCAGGTTAGAACACCTAAGGTTCTATGTCAAAATATAGTTCCATTGGTTATAAGAACCTATTGAGCTCCTAAGGGACTAACATATATGCTAGTCTGGACCATTTAGTGCTTGTACTATAAAGTTTTAGAGTGAAAAGCACTTTGCCTATAATGCATGTATCTCCTAAATCATTAGATGTACGTAAAATTCAACAAACAAAAGAAAAAGAAGTGTATGCGGGTTAGCCCAACCTGAGCCGACAAGCTTCAGCTCATTCAAAAAATTCCCAGTTTGAGTCTTTGACCGATAACCCAATTGCACGACTTGCCCACCTCTAGGGCAGAGTGCGGTGGAGGAGCGCTCTGGAACCATAACTTATAATCCAAAAGTAAGGTCCTCCCCTTCATACATCATATGTATTTACAAGACTTATTTCAAATGCTAGAAACAAGTATATGATATTATACATATGCATTAAAAGACGTCATATTGAAGTTTGAGAATCTTACTCTCTGGTGAATTCAAGTAGTAAAGAGGGGCCATCTTTCATCAACTTCTACACCATGACTAGCCTGGAAAAGTTGAAAGCAAGATAAAATAACATGTCTAGTAATTAGAATAGTCGTTAATGCAGAATACACAGAGAAATTGAGTATAAAGTTGGGAATAAGTGTAAACGTAGAGCTGAGGATGTCACATGATGCTCCCCTTTGGGTTCATTTTTCACATTAACAGAATGGTCAACAGAAAAGTAGAGGACGGTAGCAATCTGACAGCTTAACACCTAACAATTAACCTCACAGCTATTCATTGTGGAGGAGCACATGATTTACAACTATGTCCACGAAATCAGATAGAAAGACTTCCGCTTCTTTCAACATAATTTAGACAAAATAATTGGTTTCTGCACATAGACGGAATTGCCACGTACTCATCTGGAATCAAAGGTGTTGTTGGCTGAGCAACTTCAAAAACACCACCACCAAATATACACAACATCATGCTTTCCTTATAACATCTTAACAAGACTGCATATGAATTGGAGACATGAGCAAGTAAAAGCGGAAATATAATCACCTTAACTTCTAATACTGAGTCTTTCAAGACACATCCTCGAGCATGTCAAAATTCATGCATAAAGAATCATTTACAACTACTTCACATGTAAAGACATCTAAGATCAGAGAAATGATACCAACTTTCCAGTTGTTGCACCTATGCACACATGTATCCTATTATAAACATGAACTCCATATCATACTTCAGAAGTGATGTCACATGTGAGGCCAATCATTCTCCTCTGCGACTCCAAATCTCATTGGATTTGACTAACAAGCTATTCACGTAAAGACATCCAAGACCACTGTAATAATGGAATTCAGCCAACTTCCCAATTGATACATTTCGCCAGTTTGCTACGTATAGTTTTCGTAATTGATATATGAGAATATGATTTTGGACAAGTAGTGTTTTGTTCACCCCAACCTGTTTTGGTAAGTACCTTAGTTACCCGTTTTGACCCATTCTCATTTGACTCACCCATTTTGAAAACTCTTGGTGGACATAAGTGTCATATTGCACAGATGCGAGAACCAAGTTAGTTACAGGGTAACCAACTCAGCCACCAATCACAGTCACAAGATTTAGCACATCTCTGAGCAGTTACTCCAATACTCCAATTTCTCTATAGGGCTACTTTTTTTATCTTATGAGGCTAACTAGTTTAATCATCCCAGTCAACCTGTTAAGTAATTGGATCAAAAAAATCTTATACGGCTACCCAATGGCTTATGAAAGAATGGAACCTTAGTTACCCGTTCTGACCCATTCTCATTTGACTCGCCCATTTTGAAACCTGACCAGAACTACAGCACCAAAAGACCCTTACGAAAGCACAACACCAAAAGACGGCATTTGACTCTTAATTTGTTGTTTCTATAAGAAGGACTGTTCAAGTATATGGTATGCATACTCTTGGGTTCTACAGGAATCATTAATCAAAATTTGGGACTTCATTCACATTTTGTTAGTCCTACATGTGAAATAAAGGCTAGCAATGAGATCACAAGAGCAGGGTTACAAAGAAGCTATGGAAAATGAATAAACATTAGGTAATATGTTAGCCTATAAGTCCATGGCCACAATAGCGCGTATTAATTATGATCTGAAAAGTAAGGTATGTGCCATCCTTATTGAGCCAAAAGTCAAGCTGGATATAAGAGAACAAGCTATCGTTGTGCGATACGTACTAGTCTTCTCATGCAATAAGTTCTGTGTGAGTCAAGTTTCTTAGAATGAACAATATAGAAATGTAAAATACGCCACATACATAGAGATGGAGTACTAAATTTTTCAACCTATACATATGCAAATGG